>VVHJ01038543.1:6119-27760 GCA_015107715.1 Tylochromis polylepis
GGGATATTTGTGTGTGTGTGTGTGTGTGTGTGTGTGTGTGTGTGTGTGTGTGTGTGTGTGTGTGTGTGTGTGTGTGTGTACAACAGTAGCATCATGGAGGAGTGGGACATCCCACAGATGAAGCGCGAAGTGGAAAGCCTTCAGTATCAGCTGGCAATCAACAGAGAGAAATCTTCCATCACTGTCACTGAGTGAGTCCACCTGCTGCACACACACACACACACACACACACACACACGTTCCCTCTCTGTTCAGCACAGCGTGTGACCTGGTGCTGAACGTACATGTCTCTCTCTCTCTCTCTCTCTCTCTTTTTGGTAGGCTGGTGAAATGGATCGAGGGATGTGTTTGTGAAGATCCATTTTTGAACCCGGAGCTCATGAGAGCCAATCCCTGGGTGGAGAAGGGAAAGTGTGTGATCCTCTAGCGGTCACACACACACACACACACACACACACAAACTGAAGGATGACGCACTGCACTAACACACATGATCAGTGCCATCACCGCTTTTCTCTGAATGCTTTCTGTGGAGACTAGCGTATGTGTGAGTGTGCTGCACCGAGTAGCTTTCTAGAGGTTTGTTTTGATGAACAGCACCTTTTTATTGGCTCTTTACACTGTCAATCCAAATAAAGACTGTTTTGAATTTAACACGCGTTGATTATGATTCTTTCATATGATACAACAACAACAAGAACAACAACAAGTACAGCTGAGAATAAGACAGTAGCAAGTGTGTGTGTGTGTGTGTGTGTGTGTGTGTGCGCGTGCGCGCTACAGCAGATCTCTGATGTAAACATTTCGTCTGACAGCGTTGGACATGCCCTCATTAAACCGGAACCACACGTCACTGTTGCCCACTGCTGTCCCCATAGATAGATCCGCTCTCTTCTCACCTGTGGAGACACGAACAGGCTTTTAATGCACTCATTCAGGCCCAAGTACTTTCATATTTGATTAAGCTGGTGGCTTTTTTCACAATGAATTAAAAAGTTCATACTTTAATTGGGGAAATATACATTTTCCAGTCATGTCTACAAACTGCTGCTTTTGTCTGACCAACAGACAACTTTTTTTTTAAATGGTTAAAATTTCTTAAATTAAAACATTTCTTACATTCTTCTGTCATTTCAGCTTAAACCAATGACTTTCACAGCAATAAATCCCCATGAGAGCTGATGCTGATCTCTTTAACTAGTTCAGCTCCAGTTTCACAGGAAGGTCGATACATATATACTTTTTTTTAAACTTTTTTTTTTCCCCTTGGATGGAGGACTTGAGGACAGTGGAAACAAGTTATGAACATCATCAGCCTTCAAGTTCCAGTGGAAAATTTGGAGTTCACTTCTTCACACATCCTGCAGTTAAGCAGCAACACTGCGACACTGTTCATTTAGAGTTTATTTTTAACTTGTTCTGTTAGCTCGACTTTTGGTCTCCTCCCCCTCCTGAGGAGCTAAATGCTAGCTACTTGCTAACAGTGTTGTCTTCCAGTGAAAACAGCCGCCTGCTGCAGTCTAAAAACGACACGATACATACGTGGACGCCACCAGCTCCAAATTAATGCTTCTCAGTCCTCTCCACAAACTGATCCAATCAAAATAAAAGTCTGGGAAGCATTACAGAGGATGTGGAGCTGTGCCTGTTTTAGTAAATAAATCCTGCTTTGACCTACAAATGGCCACAGGTCTGCGTTTCCACCCTGATTACGCTGCTCATCAATGCCCCTGATGGCGTGGTTTCAGGAAGGTTAGTACTTTTAATGGGTCCACTTTTAATTGCCACAGAATCTGGAACAATTACACCAATTTTCCTTCCACGCGATATCTGTGAAATGCACTCTTTGGTCATACAGTAAATAAGACGTGCACAGAGACATGTTACGGGTCCTAAACTAATGATGATGCACTTTTCCAGAACTGCAGGAAGTGTGGAGATTTAATATATTCAAACACAGCAGTCAGACTTGCCCCCACTGACTCAAAAGCACCAGCAGGCCAAAGCTCAGAAATTACCCTGAAAAGTTTTATTAGTGTCCCAGGACTACAACTGCTACATCACAGGAAAATGTAGTAAACTAATTTTAAGGAATACTGGACATTATCATTAATGTACATTTTAGGAAATAATATTAAGTATGTTTATTCTATTGGCTGAAGCACAAATACAAGGATCGGGCTGTGCAAAGTAGTTTATTTGGCTAACAGAGATCTGATAATGAATGCAGGTGGTAACAGCGCTGGCGGTCCAGCAGCTCTGCCTGCAGCCTGCCACAAAAACGCTACGAAAGTTACATAACACACACTAGTTGTTACCTCTGGTGCGTGTGGACCTGATGTGCTTCGAGGCATTGAGTATAAATAAAAATCAGAACAGCCTGTGTTTTCCACATTTTAGATAAATGAAGACACATAAAAGCCTCTGTGGTACCTGTGTCTGAGGACGGCTGTGGTCTCTGGGGTTTAGGGGCAACAGCTCGACCAAAGAAATCCACCTCAGGCTGCAGGACGCAAACACAAAAACAGAGTGACGAGAAGGAGGAAGTTAAACAGGAAGTTTCAAACGCTTTGTCCTCAATAACGGGGTCAATATCAATGAACAATCACATGCCCACACACACACATACACACTCTCTCTCATTAGCCTAATTTCCCAGTTTCTCCATTAGGGACTGTGACCCAGTGGCTTCTCATTATCCTCATTCCTGCCCCCTAGAGGGAACTATTATAACTCAGAGAGGCTCAGTGCAGACAGGCTGCTCCACTCTGGCTCCACCAGCACACACACGTGTGAGGAGCTCTGTGCCTGCAGACAAAACATTCTGATGTTTCTCCAGTTGTTTATCGATTCAAACCCTGAACATAGAGTACAGTCTATAACAGTAAACATGTTACCGTCAGTGGAAACTTGAGCTTTTGTGCAGTCCTGTGAAAAACTAAGCACACCTCGTGATTCAGTAACTTTGAAATAATAATTTCCTGTATGACTTTATCAGTCTCTCACTTCATTGTGGAGGAATTTTGATCCATTCTTCTTTATAATTCAGCTCATTGAGGTTTGCAGGCATTCAGAGGAGTTCGTGGTTGACTCAATGACTGCAAGAAGCCCATGTCCTGTGGTTGTAAAATGAGCCCAAATCATCACCCCTCCACCACCGTGCTTAACAGCAGGTATGAGGTGTTTGTGCGGACATATTGTGTTTGGTTTCAGCCAGAAATACGTTGTTCTTCTGTGGCATATCTACAGCACATCGCCATATAACACATCTTAATAGTGACTCCCTAGCTTCACGTTTGGGATGCGCTCAAACAAATGATCGGCTGGTTTAGAGTTCGTAAAATAATCTCTCTTAACGTGACAATGTTTCACCATGAAAGTTTGCCAAATGTTAATCTGAGGAATTAAAGAATAATCCCAGTGGATTACTTCAGATTTTTTTTATGGCAACATCACCAAAACAACAGGCAAACATGTTGTGCAGCTAATGTGGGGCAATCAGAAATTATAGAAAATTGAAGCTCAGTTTAGAACCAGTAAACAAAGCCTGTATGTGTATCCTAAGGTAGTACCCCTCCTCTCCCCCAGTGTCAGCTGGTATAAACTCCAAACCCCCATGAACTGTACCAGCGGTTAAGAGGGTGCACTTTCTGCTCTGACTTAACGAACCAACAGTATTCACAGTTTATCAGAGTTATTTTACTTTATGGTCCACATATAGCCCACTTTGATCTTAAGAGGGCCGGACCAGTGAAACTACATGATGAATGAAGTTTAAATGTAGATAAAATTTTGGTGGTTCATTGTCCACATCGTCCTGTAATTATAAAACATTTATTTTTTTATTTTTTTTTAATAAATCTAGTATACAAACAGACATTTCAGTAGAAAGAACTTTTTTGTCATTTAAATATTTATCAGTTACTAAATGACTCTGTTGTAGTATGAATAGCAGTGGGGGAAATGGGTCCTTTATTAATAGGAAAAGCTGGAAAACTTCTTAAAATTCACTTAAAAAGGTAAAAATCTGTGCACTCCTTCACATTTTCCAAAGCTGTCCAGTGGGCCTGATTGGAATCCTTGCCTGGCTGATTCTGTTCCCCGGGCCTTATATTTGACACCCCTGGTTTAAACTTCTAATGACCGTCTGTCTAATCAGGTTAAAAAACACAAAACAAAACAAACCCCTTGCATGTCAATACACATTAACATGGCCTAAAGTATAAATATTCATCACAGGCTCAACAGTTCAAAAATAACAAATAAATCATATAAATAAAAGCAATCACAGGAAGAAAAAAAAAAAAAAGAAGTGTTTTTTCTGTTTTCAGGCCAAAAATAACAGCTACAAATCAGACCATATTATCAAGCAGTGTTGGTCCAGAGCAGCAGTGATTTTACAGCAGCTAACAGCGTGTCAAAGTGTTTGTGCGCCTCACCCTGCTCTCCACTGTGGTCTGCTTGACGATGTTCTCCAGCCTCTGCTGGTGGTTCCTGCTCACTTTAGGACCGGCGCTCTTTTTTTCCTCCTCTTTCTGCGTCACACAGACACAGCACATTACAAACACGTTATTAGCTCGCGCGGGGCCGGTGCTACGTGTGCCCGAGTCTCACCGCTGCTGGGTTTCGCTGCAGCATCAGTTGCTCGGCCCTCCTCATCTTCTCCTGCTCCATCTCTCTGCTGATGGTTTGTTTGGCCTGGTATGTCAGCTGGCGGCGCGGGGGCAGGCCTGGAAACCTCACCACCTCCTCGACGCGCCTGCAAACCCGCAGTAAACACAAACAAACGACACGCACATTTTCTACACGTAGTAAACACAAACACACTTGTGATGCAACTGACACTCAGTTGAACCCTGTTGGATGACGAACAATAACAAAAAGCTTCCACTTCTCGTGCCGTGGTTGTTGTTTTGGGGGTTTTTTTCCCCCCAGAATAAAACCCCAAATCTCTCATTCTCTAAAACTTTAATCCTCTTACTGCTGATCTCTAACTCAGTCCACACGCACACACACAAACACTCTCGCTCACAGCCCCGTGGACTAATAAATACAATAAAAGCAGTCATACGGTGCAGTCAGCTATTTATTGTGGAATAGCGTTGTATCAGCCGTGTTATCATTAGCATCTACATCTGCAGACATCATCTTTAACATCTGAATCCATACCATTTAATAGCAGTTCTGTAATATTTATAAAGGTTTTTAAAAATGAACAACACTGGTTTAACTTTATATTATTTAAATATAGCAGCAGGTTACTTTTAAATTCATTTTTAACCGTATTGGGGCATATTAGGGATTTATTAGGACACTGTCTTCTGCATGAAAGCAGACATCAGTTCCAGGGTTGATTTTAAATGACCTCTCCTCATCTTTCCCGCGCTTCTTCTCTGCACATCTCCTCCTGCTCACAGCGTTCAACATGACCAATGACCAACTGCGGCCAAAAAGAGAGCAGTCCAATCAAATAATCCTGTCGGGCCTGAGCGCATCTGCTGTTTGTGAAGTTAAATGTTTATATCCACGGCTGTACTCTGCGCCTTTTACGGGTGAGATATCAGAGAGTGGTGTTGTGGTGCGCTAGAGAAGGCAGGTACAGAAAGGTGTAGATCAGCAGCAGCAGCAGCAGAGCCAGCACTAGAGGCAGGCCCCAGTCGCTGGTGACCAGCACTTCGTCACAGCGAGCCTGCAGAAAGGAGCCGTCCTGGGCGTCCCGCTGCTCCTCCACATGGGCCGGCATGGCTCAAGTAACAAGCCAGTTATCCCATTCTAACAGCAGCAGGCACCGGCATCCTCAGAATCACGAAAATGAGGATCAACAGTGAGTAAAAGTCTCCAAAGTTAAAAATACTTTTTCTTCTTTTATCCTTTCATTCTTCGACCTTTCAAAAGGCCTCCTCGTCACTTACTGCCTACTAACCTTTCTAATTTAAACCCGCCCATCCTATCATCCTCTTGTCCATTCATCTGCATCCAACGGTGAGGCTTTACTGCTTGCTACCCTGCTTCAACCACAACCATCTCTCTCTAACACATACACACACACCCCCCCAGGTGTTAAGGGGATTAATCTCTTAAGCCTCCATGCAGAGAATCACAGTGTGGACAAGAGCAGTGACCTTCAACACCCCTCAAACACACATCAGCTCTGCGTGAGTCCAGTGTACAGTGGAGTCCAGCCAGGTGTGTGTGCGTGTACTCACGGCTCCAGTACGTAGGTATACTGTCCCTCTGGAGTGCGGTCCTGCCTGTAAGAGAGGTTGTATGCCAGCATGGTGTCGATCAGCTCACGCATCTGCTCCTTTTCTCTGCTGCTGAACAGCTGTGGATTCACCTGAAAGAAGAATATGAAACTTTGACATCATCACATTTTAGCCTGTTTTTTTCCCCTCCTATGACCCACCCATATCTATTTAATCAGACACAGAGGCTAAAAGTCTGGCATTTCAGGTGCTACATTTACAATGTTTTTTGTCAAGTTCAATATTTTGATGTGCAAAATACAGGATTTGTAAGTATTTATAAGAGTGTCTTTTGGAGTTGGGGTTGTACGAACAGACATGTACCAAGGTTACAATGTAAGCTTTTACATACGGGCCGTAGTTTGGGACAGATGATGTCGAGGACCAAGGTGAGGATATCAAGGGTCAGGCTGAGCTGGCTGATCCTCGCTCTGATGCTTGCTGGGGTGTCGGCCAACATGGTGGACAGAGCGTTCTTGCAGCTGAGGAGCCGGGAGGAGGCCTGGACGGGACATGATAATGACTGATCAGCAATGATGTCTTAAAAAAAAAAAAAAAGCGTTCTACTCCTTTTATCACTGTTCCTTTGCACTGCTGCACAGGTGTGTGTAGGAGAGTCGTACCTCATGCTGGCTGTGGGGATAGCTGATGCGGGGCACGTTCGTGTGGGCAAACAGGAAGTGAAACGTGATGGAAAGGAAGGGCAGGTATTTCATCAGAGAGAAGTTCTGCCCGTGCAGAATCACGTGGCTCAGCTTGTCTGAGAAGGCCAGCCAATCCAGCGCCTCGCACACGCTCTGGAGGTTTGGGTCCCTCACACGCATGGACAGATAATTATCATACAGACCCTGAAGAAAAGAGATGTAACACATCGTTACGTAGTGAACCATGAACTACTTTATATTCTGGAAACTTCCACATGAGTCAGTGCTCCTCCTCAGCTTTTCTTCCTTTTCTTTCAGATGTACTGTTACAATGGTGGCTGCTCGTATTAAGCAGGGTTAAAGTTTCAAACAATGAGGTCAGCGTGAGTTAAGAAATCCCTATGAGCCAAAAACTCAGAAGCCCCACCCACCTGCTTTTCAAACCTTCTGTTTATGACGAGCAACCAATCAGAAAAAAGTTGGCTTAAAGGTGGAAGAGTTAAACATGCTTGTTTCAGACAGTCGATGAACTGAGCGGCTGTGTGAGGGCCCGATATAACATAATAGGCACCTGGAAATGAGTAGAGCAGGTCCCATAGAGAGTTTTCTGTATTACCTGAGAAACCTTTTCATATTCTCCACTAGATGAAGCCAGATGTAAGATGTGCTGGAACCTGTGAGCGCCACTTCCTGAACCCGGTCCCTCCTCAAACCCCTCGCCGACTCGTTTCCTGAAAATAATGAATAAGAAGGTTTCGTTAATACTCAGTTAGGTAGGGAGAAGTGAAGTTTTAGATCATTTATAAGTAATTTGCCACATATATCCCTCTACACACCTCATACACCTGCTGTACCTTTTATTTGTGCCAAAGATTTAACATTATTTTATGATTGTTTACGATGGTCTGGACATCTCTGTTTTAAGACAATTCAGTTTTATTTATACAACGCCAGTCGCCTCAAAGCACTTTATACTGTAAGGTAGAGACCCTACAATAATACAGAGAAAACACCCAACAATAAAACGACCCCCTGTGAGTAAGCACTTGGCACCAGTGGGAAGGAAAAACTCCCTTTTAACAGGAAGAAACCTCTGGCAGAATCAGGCTCAGGGAGGGAAAAGAAAAGACACAGTGACTCATTTCAAGGCTTCCTACAGCTTTCACCTGCTTCAGCTGAAGACTCCAAAAGAAATTTTAACACTAAACAGAATGAAAATTAATGCTCAGTTCATAAGAGCTGTGATTATCTTCTAAATATCTATTTATTTATTGATATTTGCATAATTTTCACACCCATAGGTGTGAATGGTTGTCTGTCTCTCTGTGTTAGCCCTGTGACAGACTGCTGACCTGTCTGGGGGAACTCGCCGTACCGTTTTGTACGCGGTAACTGGAAGATTTCCTGCCACAGATGGAACAAGCCTTTGTTCTGGTCCTTCTGCCCCACAGAGACGCTCTGAATCGTCTTGCTGTCCAGCTGCTTGACGCCACGACGATGAAGGAACTGGAAAGAAACACAAACACATGTTTACACTGAATTGTTCTCACTGCCTGTGCATCTGGCGGGCTTTCCTTCTCAGCGCTGCCACCCACCTGCAGCGTGTTGATGCAGGATCGGATGTCGTTGTCGGTCTTCTCACACAGTGACATCAGGGTGCCCGTGTCTGCCTTCAGCCCCTGGCGGAGTGAGATCTGCAAACAGCGACTTCATTTAAACAAGGATCAGCAGCGCGTGTCGAGATGTGTGCGTGCATCTGTGAGTGTGCTGACCTCTCCCAGTCTCTGTACCAGGCGGGAAGGCTGAGTCTGTGGGAAAGCCAGGAGGAAGGCCTGCTGCCTGAGAGGCCGGAGAGCTGGGACATAACTTAAAAAGAAACAGATGAATAAACGTAAATAAAGTAAAAACAAATTAAAGACAACAAGTATTCACAATTCCCACTCTGCTGTTAACGCCACAGCTTCTCTTACAGGTCGTTACAGATGCAGATGATTGGTCGGAGTAGGATGGACTCCCTCTTCTTCTTCTTCTTCTTCGCAGTCTCTGCGCCGGCCTCCCCCCCGTGTCCGTCTTTCCTGTTCAGAACTGCCAGTAGTATGTTGATGGCGGCCTGCAGCGCACGTCAGAGGGCAAAGCATTAAGAACAGCTGCGGTCATTTAGCTGTTCTTTACCGATTTAAAGCGGGAGCGTACCGCAGGTGCTCCGTCGATCTCATCGATAATGAGGCAGTTCGGCCTCTCATTGGCTCCCAAAACGGACTTCATCTGTGTCGCTGTGTCGATGCGTTTCTGGAATACCTCAGCGCTGCGATCGTCACTGCACAAACATCAACAATGCCAAGTGAGGTTGTGAAGAAGGAGGACTACAGTAAACCTGCCATCTCCATGATTTACTGCCACTATCTGCCCACTTATTATTACTGTGCCTAACCTGGCATTGATTTCCACCACGTTGTACCCAGCATGCTTTGCTATGACATGAGCCAGGGTGGTCTTCCCCAAACCTGGAGGACCGGATAGCAACGCCACCTGGAGAGAGGCCAAAATAAATCACACAGTGTGTAGAAGCCAGGTCATCAAATGCAAACAGATGTGGCAGATGTGCAGCTGTAAGACCTTGAATTTGGGTCGTTTGTACTGGTCCAGTTCGGCCTCCAGCAGCTCCTCGGTCACCTCAATCTTGCTCTTGAAGCGATTTTGATTCTGAGTTCCTTGATTGGGTTTAAATGTGTTGTGACTGGCAGCAAGTCTATCGGATCGGGCAGGGCGGGACTTCCTCTCTCTTCCAAACACTACGGTGTCCCACAGCTTCAGCCACTTGAGCAGACAGCGGTTGGTGAACTGAACAACACAAGACGTGCCACATCAACGAGCCAACTCCACAAAGACTTTAAGGAGGGAGGCTTATTCTAAAGTCATACAGAAACACTGCACACCACTTACATCGTCGCTGAGCAGCTCCGTGTAGTGACGCGGGGAAAATCTGTCCACCCACAGCCGAGATGCTCGGCCCTCTGCGTCCTCTGGATCCTCGTTTTCTTCATCTTCTGTGTTTTCAGACTCGACTAACACGTCGTTTACACTGCTGGAATGTGACATAAACACAAAAACACAGTTAAAATTCCTGCTCGTGTATGTAATCTCAGTCTCGATGTTTCTCACTGTGTCATAGTCTCCGATGTTTTTCTTAGTGTCAGTGTGTAATCTCTCCGACCACTGCAGGTCACATTTTAGCGTACAACCATACAGCACAATTCTGTTCATAACTTTTATGAATCAGATTTCTAAGCGCAGCCAAGAGGCAGGGGCGTTTCTGCTTTGGTGGTCCCTGCCCTTCAAAGATAATGTGGTTCTCTTGGCCTCATCAGGTGGTGAACTCCAGCTTACACTAGGGTGGGTTTGAAAATGAGTGTGAAGTGGCCGGGGTGAAAATCGGCACCTCCACGTCTGAAGCCGTGGTCCTCAACCGGAGATGGGTGGAGTTCCCACTCCCGGTCAGAGACGAGTTGCTGGCCCAAGTGGAGGAGTTTAAGTATAATGTCCTCGTAAGTGGATATCAGGCCCTTGTAGAGAAAAATTTAGTATTGTGGTCTAGACAACCCAAAATGTGATGTCCACATATGTGGACACCAGGTCCTAGGAGGTTAAAGATGGGGTGAGGAGTTCAGTTGTACAGGAGAGGGTCAGAGCAGAGCCGCTCCTCCCCCACATCAAAAGGAGCCAGTTGATGTGATTTGGTTAAATCAGATTGGGAGAAGACCTCGGGCCAGACCGAGGACAGGCTGGAGAGATTATGTCTCTTGACTGGCTTGGTTTCCCCCCAGGTGAGCTGGAAGAGGTGGCTGGTGAGAGGGAGGTCTGATTGTCCCCGCTTAGACTGATACCCCCGTGACCCAAACCCAGATAAGTGGCAGAAAATGGATGGATGGATCACACAGTACTTATTCTGTGCACTTCAACCACTTCATCTACCTCATATCACACGACCCATTTAGAATCATTAACTACCCTAACGTGCTTGTGTTTGGACTGTGGGAGAAAGCCTGAGGAAACCCACCCAGGGACATACACTAGCTGGGATTTGAACCAAGAACTTGTTGTGAGGTGACACCACTCACACCATCTTATCAGTTGTCAGCCTGTTGTGCTGTTTTTGTTTTGTTTTTGTTTTGTTTTTTACAACCAGCCCAGTCGGTGTCCTCTTTTGAGCCCCACATGAGTGTGTTGATGTCTGTGAGTGAAACAGAAAGTGAGTTACCTTGCTAACAGCTCTGTAAGACGCTGCGATTCCTCCACAACCTGTTGGTGGCGCTGCAAGATTTCAAAGGAACAGAAGACATTTAAGTGATTTTACAATCATTTTATGTTCTGCTATTAATGCAAAGGCTACCGTGCCTACATTATATCATATATTATCAACAGAATTATATTTATAGGTTTTTGTCACACTGAAAATTTAAACACTCTTATTCTTAGATCTTCCAAAGTGAGACGAGCAGATGAAAAGTAGTCCCACTATTACATGCTGTAGCTATAAGAGCTGTACATGTGGAAAAACTGGTAAAGTAAGCTACTCTTCTTCTTCTCCTAGTCCTTTAGCTTAACCCCTGGTGTGCACAATAAAAAAAATAGTTAACGATGACAAAGTGAAGCAGTGCATTAGAAAGCATGAAAGCTGTCCACTGGAGCTACGCTTTGTGTTTTTCCATACATGCTTCTTTGAGCTTTGTGGAAAACTGATACTGCGACAACTGAATATGTGAAGATTATTTCTTGAGCTTCTCCGTCTTCTTATTAATATTTAGCCATTAGATTAACCAAAATGAACACTAGCCAATCAGAGTTAGGGTCGGGACTTCATGGTCTCTCTGTGGTAGGGGCAAGTAGCGTGATGATGAGATTTCTTAATTTGCTTTTTTTAAGTACATCAAATGAGAGCGTGTTCAGCAGAGTTTAAGGTCAATATTAATTCTATTAATAGATTTCTATATAAATCCATATTCTCTCAATGAACACAATGCATTTTTTTTTTCTTCATTTTTGTGGATAAAAAATATTCTTGGTAGATGCATTTTTTAACACTGGGTGCAGGGAAGGTGATGAGTCACTCACCCTCTCTGCTTCTTGCTCTCTCAGCAGTCCTATCGGCACTGCCAGCAGCCCCAGTCCACCCTGGGAGTTTGGTACTATTCTGGAGTCCGCTATCTGAAGAGACACACGGAAATGTAGAGAAAATAGAACTATTAACCAAACTCTGGAAGCTGCAGTGCAGCTGCTGCACATGCTGCCTGTGCGACATTCAGCCTCACGGATGAAAAACCGCGGGGCGTTTAACCTTTGTCTCTGCGTGCTCTTTCTGTCGGAGGTAGACCCGATTCCCAGACGAGTCCGTCACGCTGATGTAGTCTCCCTCTAAAGGAGGTCGCTTCAGCACACGCAGGGATGCCGGCGCCGCTGTGGGAGGTCGCTGTGGAGTCATTGGAATCTCAGCAAAGCCGCTGATATCCAGCACAGCAGGGGTAGAGCTAGAACACAGCAACATGTTCAGAAGTCTCAGAAATCACATATTTGCACAATTATGATTTTAAAATGACAATTGTATCGTACAGGTTATTGTTCCATGTACAACAAACAAAAATCCCATCAAGCACAAAAACAGCTTAAATAAACACCAACCACATCTGTTCCTCAGGCACCTGTGTGCCGCTGTGCCTCCAGCAATACATGCCGCTTTGGTTCAAATGACTGTGATGTATTGTTTTCAAGTGCATCTTACTTGTGTGTGATTTAACAACAGTTTTTGCATTAAAATTTCTTTCCGCTAGATGAAACGTTTGGGATTCTTTTTTCTTTTTGCTCCGGTAACAATTGAAAGAGATGAAGAGGAATGTTAATATAAGATAAAATAAGATCATTATTGATCTCAAACGCTGAAAAAAAAAAATACAACAGTTCAATAAAATCCCCACAATATAAAGCAAAATGAGCTCAATAAGTAAAAATCAAGGTAAAAATGAACCATAAACAAATACAAAACAATAAAGGTGATTCTGAAATAGTAAAACAGGTCAATAAATTCAATGATGCTAAACAAATCATGTTAAAAAAAAGCCCCTACCCGATGGCGTGAGAGCGCTCATAGTGCTCTGGAGAGGATGGCGGTGTGATGTCATCACTCTGTGAAGGGACTTTGCTCTCTTGAACTTGTGATGCGTTGAACAGTCGCTTGACCACACCGGTGTCCTGCTTCTGTCGCTTTGCCTTTGGAGCTGGAAGAGGCAGGCTTACGTTTAAGCTGCAAATTAGATGGGTGTAAAATACAGGTGTACCCTGAGGGTGAACTCACTGATGGGCTGATCGTCCAGCAGGTGCTCTATATCCGAGATGTCGTCTCCTGGACCCCGACTGTGACGTTTCCCCGGCTTGCAAGTTTCCTCTACGATGTTAAAGCACGCATAAAATCATACATTAATTACTTCAGAGGAAATTTCCAGGAGACTTGACACTAACTTTATCTATCCTGACTCTATCACCACCATCCTACACAGCCTGACCGATTTACCATCAGGCCAGTATGGCTATTTGCTGATCAGCTGACAAATGAAGAGGATGAAGAGGTGGGAGAAACACCCTTCAACCATGTTGAAGGGTGGTGTTGAAGGTGTTGAAGTTGCAAAGTCTGTCCTGCAGAGGGCGCTCTGTAACTTCCCTGTTCCCAGCATGTTTTAACGCCACTACCAGCCAGCTGAGCAGCCCATCCTTATTGGGGTCACGGGGGTTGGAGACAGAGAGCACGCAGCATTTCCACACAGATGGTGGAGTCAAACTCAGGGCCTTCTTGCTGTGAGGCAACAGTGCTAACCAGACAAGTACAACACACAAAAAAATACTGTGAACCACCAGTGCTACCCCTCAGCCTCGTAGCAGACACACCTGTGGCATCAGTTTGAAAATCCTGCGTCGACTGGTTCTCGTGTTATCGCATTTAAGAATTTATTTTATATTCTTCTCTATTTTATAAACGTAACAATACAATGCAAGTAATACAGTTTGGCAAAGGGTTAGGTATTGTATATAGCTATGAATACGTATGAATTAATGATATCAGAATCACAAACAACTGTAAGGACAGAGTTACTTTGATATATTATGATAATTGTGTGACATATTTAGAGAAAGCAGTCAGCCCATCTCTTTGTTTCCTCTCACTGTGTGGCAAATGATTACTGTAAACTCTTCTCATTAATATGAGGAATTATTAGGAATAATGATGGAGCAGATTACATTCAATTTCTGATGTGTGGAGCCTGTTTCATCAGCGAAATCATTATAGACGGAGGACTAAACAAAGAATTTAGTTATAAGTCTTATTCAAATACCACATAATATGTATAATCATGCAGTTCACAGCCTCTTTGAGGGGAAAACAAACCAAATAGAGACAAAAGTCTGCATTTGCTTGGATGTATAGTCCTGAACAGAACAGCACCATCAGTGAGGTGTCAGAGGGGTCCGAATTAGTTTTGCTGGATGATGATAACTTTAACTTCACTTGATTTATCAGTTGTTGCTAGTCCAGTTTCCTTTGCAGTTATCTGCTGGTGTAGCAGCATCTGAAACCGCGACACTGAAAAGGCTGACTGGGAAGGCCAAGGCTGTGCTGGGGAGTCACTGGTGTGGTTGAAACTACCAAAATGCATAAGAAAAAGAGCGTTCAGACCCCTTTTTTTCCATCGGAGCTGCCTTCACTTTTCATGGCATAGATTCAACAAGGTGATGGAAACATTCCTCAGAGATTTTGGTCGATATTAACATGAAAGCATCACACAGTTGCTGCAGATTTGTCGTCTGTACATCGATGATAAGAATCTCCTGTTCCACCACATGCCAAATGTGCTCTAACGGATTGAGATCTAGTGACTGTAGAGGCCATTCGACTACAGAGAACTCGCTGTCATGTTCAGGAAACAAGTTTGAGAGCAGTTGTGCATGTGGCATGTTCTGTTATCTTGCTGGAAGCAGCCATCAGAAGATGTGCATACTATAGTCATAAAGGGATGGACATGGTCAGCAACAACACTCAGGTAGGCCATGGTGTTTAAATTATGCTCAGAAGTGTGCCAGGAAAATATGCCACACAACATATTACCACCAGCAGCCTTAATCATGGATGGATCTATGTTTTCAGAGTAAATTCTGGCTCTACAATTTGAACATAAAACAGAAACAACAGAAATAGCAGCAGAGAACATTTTTCCAGTCTTCTACTCTCCAGTTTTGGTGAGCCCATGTGAAGTGCAGCCTCAGTTTCCTGTTATTAGCTGACAGAAGTGTCACCTGGTGTAGTCAGCTGTGGCACATCTGCATGAAGGTTTGATGCCTTGCGCTCTTCTGCATACCTTGTTGTAATAAGTTGTTATTTGTATTATTATCTTCCTATCAGCTCAGAGCAGTCTGCCCATTCTCCTCTGACCTCTGGCATCAAAAAGGCACAGACAGAACTGCCACTGGTTATTTTCTCTTTTTTTTGGACCAGTCTCTGTAAACCTTATATACGGCTGTGCAGGAAAACCCCAGTAGATCCGCAGTTTCTGAAATATATGCCTAAATGCGCTGAATTGCTGCCACGTGACTGGCTGGTTAGATATGTGTATTCACATATTGCGTTTTGCTCTATCTGAACATGTCGACACAGCTTTCCCAAAGATCCTGAAAGACATTTAAACGCACCTCAAGAGCCGTGCTGGTCAAAAACAAAGTAACGCCCCTGAATTAAGTCTGCTCCTTAACAAAAACTCCACTTTTCTACGACGTGTTCCAAGAAGCAGCTAGGTGATTTAACAGTTGAATCACAGGCTAGCTACCCTTTGGTAACTTGAGTGTTTTGGACTCACCCTCCATCTCAGCCAGCACCTCCAGCTCGTCGGCAAACTGGTCCTCGAAGTCGTCCTGTACCTCGAACAGTTCATCGTATTCGTCCATTTTTCCCGGTCCGATAAAACCCGAGACACGGCGTCTAAATAATCAGGAAAAATATATTTCCCCCGATATCTTCGTTCTCAGCTTCGACAGCAGCTTTGGCACAGTCGAGTTCCCGGCAAATTTTTTGTTGTGAAGTATTACATCCGGGTAACTCCAGTGCTCTCACTCCTGATTGGCTATCACTGTTCTTTCCTATTTCCCATCATGCACCGCTTGGATAAATGTTCTGAATAACTGAAAAAAAAACGCAGACATTTTCCTCTAATAGTACAACTAAATATGTGCCAAGCTGTCTCCCTTAAAGCAGAATCTTTTAAATTTCAAATGGATAAACTTTGTTTCTGCTTGTTTGACCAGAGGGTGGCGCTGTTACTTTTCTTTAGTGACATAGCTCGGATGTGTTAATTTGCTGCCGGATTCAATTATTATTTTTTATTTTTTTTTGCGCATTTTCCTTTGAAGTTGCTTCCTTGACATTTTAATTTGCAGCTCATTAAGTTTTCGCTTGAGATAATGTTAGGTACCTCTGCACATATTTAGTTAAAGTGCCATCAAACTTGCAAATATTCCAATAAATCTCCCAGCCCTAGAGAACATTTTTTTATTCATTACTATATTTTTAATGTTGTTGACACAAACTTCTATACACACCAGTTATTCATACCGCTTTTACCAATACCACATATGATGTTGCGCACGATAATATTGTATATTAATAACTTATTTTTTATTTTCATAAGGTCATATTTCCTTGCATTCATCTTATTGTGCAGCCAGTGCACTGTAAACAATGCACTGCACTGTTAAAAACTCATCAAACACAAGTTACAACATCCACACATGTGAATATTACAAATGATAAACTCCCTGACTTCTTATATTTTTTTTTCTATACATTTTCTCATCTAAAACGTATTTGTTCATCTTTTATGATCTGTAAACGCAGACGTTTCATAGCTTCTTATAAGCCTGTTTTTACATTTAGTGAACATAGTTTGTAGCAGCAAAAGTTTGAAACCTGCAACAAATTTACATCAAGTGGAAACTTATTTAAGTGATATTTTCTTAAAACGTGACTGGTGGGCTTTCTGTTACCTGTTGCTGTGTGTTTTGCGAGTGTGAGTTTTTGTGTGGCTCTGTGTGAGAGAGAGATTAATGATGATGGTGTGCGTGACGTCAGGGCGTCTCCATCATCGCCATCTGCTCCTTATAGCAGACAAACAGCGGCCAGAAGCTTGTGTGTGACACTGAGTTAATTTCACATCAGGGAGCACAAAAGCAAGACCGATAAACTCTCCCTGACACCCACCCTTGGACATCTCCATCCTTTCATGCTGTCACCAATGAAAAATGTACAGGTGTGCTCAGAGAAAAGGTACGCGTTTTCACTGTGAGGCCAGCAAAAGCAAACATGTCAGAAAACATAGCTTCAAACAAGTGTGTCAAACAGTAAAGGTCAGAACTCTTACAGCGCTGGCTTTATATGGATAAAATCATATGGACCTGACTGCAGTTTTAAAAAAGCTTTTTAAAACTGCAGTCAGGTCCATATGATTTTGGAAAATTAAACAACTTTTTTCTCTAAACCACCTCAGTAGAGTTTATGTAGTTAATTGAAGTTGGGCAGACTAACACAGTTTGATTGATAATTTGATTGTTTTTCATTCTTGGATGCCTGAAGTCTAACCATAAACTGTTTCTTCCACTGAAATGCTCTGCAGGCCCTTACTGCAGCTACCTTAAGCTGCTGCTCATTTGTGGGTTTCTCTGCATTCAGTTTTGTATTTAATAACTGAGAAGTATTCTCTATTTATATGAGTCATAATTTATGGCCAGTTATCATACCTCCAGATCTATTTTATTTTACACGCTCTTTCTCTTTCCACATCATTCATCATAATTTGGTTGTCTTCTGTGGTCTTTCGGGCATTTTTGGTGTTGCGGAGCTGGCCGCTGCATTCCTTCTTTTTGAAAATGGACCAGATTGTTGATTTGGTCACTTGTAAAGTTTTTGTCATCTCTTTTTATTTTGCTTTTTAAACCTAATGATGGCCTCCTTTACTCGCATCAATGTCTCTCTGGACCTCACATCAAGAATTCCAGTAAACAGCTACCAAATGCAAGTTCAGCTTTTTGTATCAACTCTTTTTATATGATTCATGTATCGTGAAATAACAAAACAGTTGGTTTCAACTGGCCCTTAAGCTGTTTCTCAGTCAATTGTCCCATTAAGTTTCAGCCTCTGAAAATGGGGGACTGTGAATAAAAATGCCTGTAATTCCTAAACTTCAGGCACATCTTGACCGACTAATCTAAAATCCACTGTGGATTACAGAATGTGTGCCACTGTTCAGATATGAATGGTAACTGATTCTCAAATAGTGCTTTTAAACTCTACCTGAAAAGTCTACCTGAGCACTCAAAGCACTTTATACAGCTTGCCTGGTTCGTACAAGCACTTTGTTGTCTACTTAAGTGTTTTCTCACACATTCATATTCATGCATGTTAGGTTGGCATCTTGACCCGGGATATTTGGCATGCAGACTCGACCTGCTCTACCTCCTGAGCTATAACCACCCAGTGTCTGAATTTATGTACCCAGTATAAATAAATAAATGACAGCACAGTGGAGAGCAGACAGGAAGAGAGAGAATGGCGAGGACATGCAGCAGAGGGCTGCAGGTCAAAGTCAAGCCCGGGCTGCTGCATTCAGCCTTTAGTGACATATGGTTTCCTGCTGTGAGCTAAACTGGTGCCACTTAAAATTTACATTAACACACTTAAATAAATACATTTTTACAATCTCATGACCGGCACAATGACGCAAATCCTTTTTTTTTTTTTCATTTTATCCATTTGTTAAGATCTCATACTCAAAATAATTTATGTAGAAAGGAAAATACAAATTTTATACACGTTACAAAATGTTTGTGTGACTGTGTTTATACTCATACAAACGACAGCTAGTATATAACAACCCTACAGACTGTAACACGGGCGGATTTTACAGCAGCAATTTTGCCATGAAGTAGCAGGTAAGCATTAATTAGGGGTCTGTACTGTAATCATTAGTGTGCCCCATGTCTGCCTACTCCTGCTGGGGTCTAGTATGTACATAATATGTATCATTTAAGATTATTTCATATTGTTTCTTATACATTGTACTTGGAGTGTATTTTTGTTTTCTTGATGTGAAAGCATCCAGGTGTGTGTACTATACTATACACAGAATAAACTAAACTACTACTATTTCATCAGAATAGCTGCTGTGAGAAGGATACTTTATATTTATTATCCCGATTTGTGTTCTTCATTTGTGGCAATATTTCCAGCATCTCCCTGCTGCTTTTGTAAAGATAGGCCTTTATGGTGTCTTATTTACTGTATCACCTCCTAAAGATATCAGGATGAAACCATAAACAGCTCAGACACGTTCTCACACACTTTCACTGACCCTGCTTAGCACTTCCCAGAACAGATTTTTGTGTGTTTAGACGCTAATGATTATAAACTTGTCATCAGCAATGATTGACCATCTGTGTGTGTGTGTGCGTGTGTGTGTGTGTGTGTGTCACCATGGACTCTGGTTTACATCAGTACGCCCCTGCTTGCCCACACTGTGCACTCCATTATCCCCTAGCAGAGTGTGTGTGTCAGCACTTCAGGTGCCACATTAAGGTGATGTGTTTAATCATCAGTTCAGCCACTGGTCTGCCCTCTTCACACGCAGATGTAACAGTGTGCCTGGAGATGTTTTGGTAGCAGACCAGTCAGCTTGCAGGAGAGGGCCAGGTGTGTGTGTTTGACGGCGTGAGTGTGTTGGACGGGAAGTGAGCATTTAAAGGCAGATTTTTAGGGTGTGTATCATCTTCTTCTTGAGTTTATGGTGTTTGCAAAGTTCCGGTGTCAAATGAGAATCTAATCGCAGGGAACCTTCAACAGTGCTGCGAACGCTCAGGATGTCTAACTCCACCATCAGCTTCTACGCCCTATCACAGTCTTTCAGCTTCTCAGACATTATTGTCATTGCAACCTACTTTCTTCTCAACCTTGCTGTTGGCATCTGGGTAAGAATAGAGGGGGGTGTATGCATTTGTGCCGTTCTGCTAATTCAGCTTATTTTGGATGTTTGTACAAACCAGTTTGTCTGTCAGTCTTCATGCAGGGTGAGCAGAAACACACTGAGTGGATATTTCTTGGCTGGGCGGGACATGGCCTGGTGGCCGGTGAGTCCATCTGACATTAACTGTGGAAATAAAGGGTGATCTTATAGTGAAGGCTCTGGGATCCTGGAATAAGTTGATTTAAGTTTTCACAGATGGTAAAAGTGATAGATATAGGCTACACTGACATAAGGAAATACACAACCTACTGGGTAAATTTGTTCTGTGAATCAAGCACCAGTAAACAATTCTATGGTTTTTACAGGCACTTAAAAGGGATTTTTTTTTCTTTAGAAAAATGTGGAATTCAGTTCTGCTTGTTTTACTCTAAAAATTCAGCCACCCCTTATTTATGCAAAATATAGTCAGTAACAGCTAAAACTGTAAGGCCAAGCTGGGGTCCAAGGTTAAGAGAGACTTGGTAGACTTATGCTTAACTGAAACTGTTACTCATTTCGTAAATAACAATGCGATGATAAACACTGATGTTAATGAGGCTACGTAAGAAATGAAAGAAGACAAATACTACAGTTGCAGGTTAAAAAAAGAAAAGTTTTGAACTCAAAAGCAAAAGCATCAAGTCCACAAACGCTGCATGTAGGTCAGGTGCTTGCAGAAGGGTATTTCTGCAGTATTTCAGTAAAACCTCCAAACCTTTTCTTCTATCTTGCACAGATTGGATCGTCTCTCTTTGCCAGTTCAGAGGGCTCAGGTCTGTTCATCGGTCTGGCGGGGACGGGAGCTGCTGGAGGCATCGCTGTCACCGGCTTTGAATGGAATGTGAGAATCACAAAACCGCAGTCAGTGATACACACGTGCTCATCAAAACAATATGAGATGCTGTTTTGATGTATCCGTTAATGGTGATTAAATGCATTGTGGCATGGAATGACTTTTGTAGCTAAATAAAAATAACATCACTTGCAATTACCTGCTGTTTACCTGTTTACCTAATCTGAATATGGCTATCTAGACCACAAAAGTTTGTAGTTTGAGCATCTTCCTTCCTTCAGCTGTAACAGGCAGCTTACAGCAGGGGGCGGCAGCAGCACAGCTGTGCTATGTGGACGCAAAGCATGTGTCTAAAATAAAGAGACCTTTGAGCTGACACTGGTGGATATCTCATTGATCCCCTCTGTTTTCTTTCTGACCCCTTCTCTTCAGGCCACCTATGTGCTGCTGGCTCTAGCCTGGGTATTTGTGCCTGTCTACATCTCCTCAGGGGTTGGTCTGCACACACACACACACACACACACACACACACACACACACACACACACACACACACACACACACACACACACACACACATATACCTACATATGTACATATGTACACACACACCTGGAGCAGTCTGAAGCTGCTAAAATTTAAATCCACCAATCAGAGAGGCTGCTTCCTCACCCTGTGTAATTTCCTGCCAAAACAGCTGCACTTACTGCACCTTGACACACACTCCTCAGGCACAGACAGACAGGCTTTCTGCCATCCATTTCTGACATGGAGGATTCTCCTCAAACAAATGGCCATAAATTGTTAACCGTTGGGTCTAGAGAGGTCATTCTTGGACCGTTTTGTTCAGAACAGATGGGGGAATCTTCAAGTG
>VVHJ01038543.1:27780-40669 GCA_015107715.1 Tylochromis polylepis
ATTTGCTACACACACACACACACACACACACACACACACACACACACACACACACACACACACACACACACACACACACACACAGGTACCCATCTGCTTGTTCAGGCTGGTTCTGCAGGTATATTTAGGTGCCAGGAGGCTTTTCCCCAACAAGGATTCCCCCGCCTTGTAAATTCCCCAACAGGGTGTTACTGCACAGCATGCACACACACATCTTAGTACTCGCTTTATTGTTTATTGGCACATATATTCAAAAAATAAAATCATAAATACAATTGTGAACATACTAAACTTTTTCATAGTCGGCATCTTGAATCCATCCAGAGTTTTCTTAATGAAATAGGTCACTGCACATAACTCGTATATTTTTACCTCTCCTTTGGGCTATTTCTCCAGCTACATCAGGGGTGTCAAACATAAGGTACGTGGAGAAGAATCGGCCGGGAAAAACGGCCCACTGGACAGTTTTGGAAAATGTTATGGCGAGCATAGATTTTGACCGGTGTGAGCTGTGTTCTCATAAGTTCTTCAGCTTTTCCTACTGACCCCACAACCTACTATAGAAATGTCTGTTTCTACAGTAGTTTAAAAAAAAGACTTTTTATGTACAATATGCATTTTTATAATCACAGGACAGTCTGGCCAATGAACTACCAGAACTTTTTCTGTAATTTAGCACATTTATCACATAGTTTCACTGGTCAGGCGCACTGCAGATCAAAGTGAGCTGTGTATGGTCCATGGTATAAATAGACTTTGACATGATTGAGCTACATTTTTTTGATAAAAGTCGTCCAAGGTTTTTGTTTTGTTTTGGGGGGTTTTTCTGCACATCTTGTGATGCAGTTTTACAGAAAAGGGAAGCTTGCAGTTTAGGGCAAACATCGGTAGTGTTTACTTCCTGTCACATGCACAAATGTTTTCTCCCAGACAGCTCACACTTTCTTCAACAGACTGATATTGCATTATCACTGTAAAATAATCAAAATGGCAAATGGGACTATCAGGCCATGAAGAAAAATATATACATTTTGTAGATTTTGGGGTGAACTGTCTCTTTAAGTATGCCTCCTCTGTGGAGCTGTGGCACGTTGAAGATGCTGAAATGTCTTGTGTCCAGATCGTGACCATGCCCGAGTATCTGGGACGTCGTTTTGGAGGCGAGAGGATCAGAACCTACCTGGCTGTCCTCTCGCTGATGTTGTCCGTCTTCACAAAGATTTCAGTACGACTATGTGGCACAAACACACGCACATAAAACCCCGTCTGACTACACAAGTGTCTGATGGGAGATCCTTTGTTTGCCAACACCGCTGACTGGCATGTTTCTCTCACCAGACTGACCTGTACTCTGGAGCCTTGTTTGTTCAGGTGTGTCTGGGATGGAACCTGTACCTGTCCACTGTCCTCATGCTGGTTGTCACTGCGCTCTACACCATTGCAGGTAGACATGAAAGTGCATTACAGTTCATGTTTTAAAGATGATATGCTGGAGTGTAAATCAACAATTCTGATTAATGTTAATTCTAATATTTACTATGCAAATAGAAACTCCTGACACAAACCTGTTGCATATTTTGAAATGTAAGACTCAGCACTTGGTTTTGTTTCTTTGCACAAATAAAAAGCCATCTCTGTCTTCCAGGTGGTCTCGCTGCTGTCATCTACACAGACACCCTCCAGACGTTTATCATGCTCGTTGGTGCAATTATCCTAACAGTTACTGGTATGTGCTATTTCATAAATACAAAGTATTGCAGGCCAGTTTGCAGATAATAATCATTAAACAGCAGCAGTAAATGTGGATTCACAGCTTTCAATGAGATTGGTGGCTACAGCAAGCTGGCGGAGCGGTACAGCAGAGCAGTACCCAGTAAAATTATTCCCAACAGTACCTGCCACCTGCCACGGCAGGACGCCATGCACCTGTTCAGAGACGCTGTCACCGGAGACCTGCCCTGGCCCGGGATGACTCTGGGGCTCACCATACTGGCCACATGGTACTGGTGCACCGACCAGGTAAGTCTGGAGGACAAAACTCAAACACTCGAGGTGTGAGGATCGATCTATATATTGATACCAATACTGGTATTGGTATCACATCGATACTGGCATGATAGGATCGACACTTCATTTCTATCATCCAAGTTCGGTACGTAGCCCACAGAATTGTTTTTTTGTTGTTTTTTTTTATGAAAAATTTACCTCAAGCACGCGTTATGAAAAATGTCTGAGCCTTTTTGTGTTGACTGACATTTAAATAACAGAAGTTGACCTATAGAGAATGGCACATTTACATTACAGGTCTCCAAAAAACCCAGTTTGAAAGTACACGAAAAGCTGACAGGTGTGTTTTGTTGTGTTATCGTTATCGTGCAAAGTAAAACTTACAGTGATTTAGTGGTCCTTAAAATGTTTTCAGAATTTGCAAATTAACAATTATTCATCTCATAAGTCAGGACACACAGCTTTCCCTTCCACTGCCTCTACAAATTAAAAGTATCGTTATTGGTACTGGTATCAGAAATATTGCGCCTGTATTTCCTTGGTATCAGATTGATACCAAAACACGTCGGACCCCTTGATATATGACATTTCCCCCCTCAATTTCCACTCTACTATTCATAATGACAAATTCATGTTGTGCTTTAAAAAGCTTTTGTATGTCTATTAAAATCACAAACTAAAATCTCTCAGCAGCAGATACCAAATGCAGCTTTGCAGTTTTTGATGGAGATTTTGCTCTGCAAGCTTTGCTCACTTTTATTCAGGCAGGTTTTTTTGTTCCTCATAGACCTTTAGGAGTTCCACAAAGAAGCATTTGTGAAATGCCATCTTTGTGTTTGCCCAGAAATGTTACATGTTTTTTGTCGTTTTTTTAGTCTTGGCTTTAGCTGGGCTGTCAAAGACTTGTCATGATGTCACTGCATGATGTTTCCCAGTTGTGCTGAAAGATGATCTGCATCTCAGGTCTCTGCATTCTGAAGCACATTTCTTTTAAAAACCTCTGCGTGTTTGACTGTATTTATCCTTTCCAGTACACTCACTAATCTCAGGATTGAGGCACTGAAAAGCATGTCTATAATAGGATGCTGCCGTCATGCTTCACTGTTCCTGTGCTTCACCGTAAGAAAACCATTAGCCAGGCGCTGAGCAGTGGAGACTGCAAGTTTTGCTTCAACACGCTGTCATGACCTCCACGTTTTTGTCAAGTTACTAAATTATTTTTTAAAGAAATCTGAGAACATGTTTGTCTGTTTTAACCATGGGTTATGGAGGACTTTGAAGCTGGACTATGTTTGGAGGGCCGCTCCAAGAAGCTGAATTCCATTCTGCTCAATATTAATTTTATCTCTTTATGAATCACAACAGTCCCAGTTTTTCATGCGGCACTTTGGAAAAAAGTTAGGCAAACTAGACTCTGTTCCACTATTGTCACTGCATTCTCAAACCTCGGCAAAAAGAAGAAAGGCCGGGCTCTGCCATGTTGCCCAGAAGCTGATTGTGAGCCAAACCTCAGTTTCAGGCTACAAAAATCCCTTCAGAAAGCAAGAAGCTACAATTATATTTTTCTGCAAACCAGGAAGCAAAAGCAAACATACCTAAAAATACCTTGGTGTGTCCGTTCACAGTCATTTACCGTGGAATATTTCCTGATCAGCTGTATGGGTTGTCAGGCACTGTATGCTTGAGATATTCACTTTTACTTTTAGTAATGATATGCTTCCTTCAAATATTAAGATGTATTTACAGTACGGTGACATTTTTAAATGAACTAATGATTTATGTGAGCTCGTCGAAGCAAAACAATGGGCCAAATTCAACTGTCTTTTTATTTACAACATTGACTTCAGGTCCCATGTTTTTCACACATGTTCATACATCTGCAAAGGTAATCAGGGAAGCCTGCCAGTGATTTCAAAGCAACACCCTCTCACCATCAGCAACCAGTCCCCATGATATCAACACTAGCGCCTAAAGCCTGCAATCACAGATACATTGCACGGTATGTGACATGGGTTGACAGAAGAGAATCACAGCTGACCAAACACAGTACCATATCTTTAAAAAAAACAGATCACTCATAAATCAGTTGCAAGAGTGCATGCTATCTTGTTTTGCATGTCGTAAACACAAACACCTGATATGTTATTATAAGAGTTTATTTCCATACAAACACGTCACCAAAGTTCCTTTTTTGGTCAGGCACTCATTTGAAACCATCCAGAGATATCTGAGTAAAGCAGATCTTGAAAGCCTTGCTTCGCGGTTTCCAAATGAAAAGAAGATTAAAAAAAAAAACCCCAACACATCCCACAATGAAGCATTAATGTCCTTGTGTTCCCCCACTGGCCCACAGTTCTACCTGGCAGGCTTATTATTCTGAGGTGCTTTCTTCTGCTGCACTCCTCCTCGTGCTCTTAAGTGTTTAAAAGTGTTGAGTTTTGAGAAAGAAACTCCAAGTAATCCCGTCTGGTTGGCTGGTGGCTGTGGTGATGTGTGGGCTGCCTTCTTGTAGCTGGGACTGTGTCGCCTCGGTGACCGCCCAGAGCGGGTCTCTACGCGCAGCTGGGCCGAGTCAGGCTGGAGCATTTGGCCCTGCCAGTAGCGGTAACCTCCTATCACTGGGCCAGCTGCTCGGGTGGGCCGATGATAACTTCCTGGTTTGGCGATAACTACTTTTGGTCCTCTCGCTCTTGCATCACGACCCGGAGATCTAGAGGTCTGAAA
The DNA here is from genome assembly GCA_015107715.1 of Tylochromis polylepis. Classification (NCBI taxonomy): domain Eukaryota; kingdom Metazoa; phylum Chordata; class Actinopteri; order Cichliformes; family Cichlidae; genus Tylochromis; species Tylochromis polylepis. The sequence goes on from VVHJ01038543.1 coordinate 32,512, forward strand.
CAACAAGGCAGAAAGAGCACAGAGAGGTGATTAAAACTCTAAATCCTCTATTATTCTCTAAGGAGTACCTCAGGTCAATCCTGGATCCACTGCTATTCATTATCCATGTTTTATCACAAAAATTACCAGATCTACTTTTCTTATTTACAGATGGTTATGTCAGGAACTTACTTCAGTTAAACTCTAACAGATCAAAATTTAATTAATTAGTTAATCACACTTTGGCTCTAAGGATCCCTCACTTAAGACACAGCTGGTTTATGTTTGATTGAAATAACACAAAAAACCATGTCTGTGTCTCTACAGCTATAGTTAGCCTGCTCATCGTCTGCATTGTAAATGGACGGTTCCCCAAATGGGAACATTATCTGAATGAAAAGAAGCAGATCAGGGAGGTTAGGCTAGGTTATGCAAGAATTTCACTGGTCCTAACAAACTGAAATCAAAACAATTGAACTGTATGTGGTTCTAATTTGTTTTTCTCTACTGTTAACAGGAAATGTTACTATTTATTATATTCATTTATATCTTATTACACCATATATTACCTGATTATGTCTTTTGGAAATATTTTTAAGTGCATTTTTTTGTGTGTAGGTTATTGTACAAAGGTCCCTATCTGCTAAGAACATGAGTCATGTGAAAGGAGCCTCCATCTTTGCTGCCTATCTAAAGATACTACCCTTTATCTTCATCGTCCTCCCTGGCATGATCAGTCGAGCTCTCTACCCCGGTGAGTGTACACGAGCATGGGTGCTCAGTCACTCATGCGCACAGAGACGCAAACACCTTTTGAATTGGAGGGGGAAAAATATGTCATGTAAGCATGTACCGCAAGCAGGTAGTGACTTGCTTTTGGTACCACTGATGAGACACACCTATGTTGACGTGGGTTACATAAATGTGTGCTTTTCCAGTAAGCGCTGCATACTTTTGGGCAGCAATCACAATTTGTGGGAATTTCAGCACTTGTTTTTGTCAGTGATTACTCATTACGCATTAAAAAACGTTTAAAAGATTAAGCATTGCATTATCTAGGGCAGAAACTTCCCTAATGGATTAAGCTGTCTAACATTTTTTTTTTCAATTAAATGAATACGCGACTCATCAATATAGCCTGACACCGAGTTCTTTGTAAAGGAACATATTCAATATACATTATGCAGTAAAACAGTGTGTTCTTGTATTTAAAAAGCTTAACAATTTCACTTAAACTCTTGGCAACACTTTATAGAAACATAAATACATTTACTTACTGTTAAAGAATGAAATGATAATAACCCATGTTTATTAATGTTTATTGTAAAGTGGCAAATTATGTTTATAAAACTTCATTTTAAGTGGTAATAAATATTGGTAAGTGAAGCTGTTAACATTATATGGATATCTGTCACAAATCTGTTTGTACTGCTTGCTTTAAACCGTGTCTAAACAGGTGTGCGAGTTGGCAGCGGTGTAAATCACAAGACCGTGAACCTGAGCAGAGATGTGCACGTCCTAGTTTTGTTTTCATTGGCTGTTTGGTTTTCTTTTGGCACTAAGATCTACTTAAAAAATTAGATTTAAAAAAAGAAAAGATTTTGGTTTGAGTTACAATACACTCCTCTCTGAAAGACTACACCACAGGGTAACTGATGTTTTAAATTGTGACTTCGAGGGGTCCTTCCTGAGCTTCCATATGTGACGAATGTGAAGTGAGACCAGCAACAACACCTTGTGTGTACGTCTGACAAAATTTGATTTGACGCTGTGGGAATGAGTAATGAAACTTCTATTACAAAGTCACTAAACCTCTATACTACTTGGTAATCATGACCAAATATAACTTTTCTACATACTGATGCCGTCAGAATAAGATGTAGGAAATGTAATATGACATTATTAACAAACTCTGTCAGTGCGCCCCAGGGTGACTGTGGCTACAGTGTAGCTTGCCATCACCAGTGTGTGAATGTGTGCGTGAATGGGTGGATGACTGAATGTGTAAAGCGCTTTGGGGTCCTTAAGGACTAAGTAAAGCGCTTTACAAAATACAGGCCATTTACCATTTTTATCGTAAATTATTATTTTTTTAAACACAAATTATTTACATAAATAAACGTGAATTGTAATACTACTTATAAACTAAATGTATTAATGATGAATTTATTGTTAACAGGAAAATAACTATTTATTAAAGTTTAACAATCAATTTATAATTAAAGAACAACAGGTCATATTAAAGTGTAACTAAACAATCGTAAAAACTCCAGTTAAAAGGTTACCATCTCTTTTATTTTTAATCTTCATAACAGTAGAGAAAACAATGTCCGTCGTGATTTTTTCATCCCAGCCAACTCAAAATTTGCATTATAAACCAGGAACGCATCTGTTAAAGCATCGTGTTAAAAACTGTTAAGATGAATTATTCTCTATTGATTTCATCATTGACCTGTGGGCGGCTTTGGTTCGGGTAAAAGAGAGGGTCGAAAGGTCAGCGACTCGATCCCTGTGTGTGTGTGTGTGTGTGTGTGTGTATGCACTGATAAGGTGCTGTATGGATGTATGTGTGTGATTGGGTGAATAAGGCTTGTAGTAGGTGTTATATAAGTTCCGGTCCATTTCCCATTTTTAAGATTATTTTAGGACCACTTGAGTTGTAATACTGAGTGCTCACCTGTCCTATGTGCCTGTGTGGGGACAGGTGCTCCTGTCTGCGCAGCTGCTGTGATTGGCGGATGAGAGCAGCGCTGTCCTCTGACTGGTTGGGCTCTCGCAGGTCAAGCATGCTCTGTGAGAAGCGGGCCATCATGTTGAAACCGTCTCCTTGGCGATGTCCTCGGCCAGACCCCGTCGTCACTCCATTGGTTAGCTGGTTACTGGGCTCTGGTTGCGAGCAATCGTAAAACTCCTCATCCGATGCTGTGGAGTTACTCGAGGGTTCGTCATTGACCGCTCGGTCACAGTTGACTTTGGTGCTGTCTTGGCTGCCATTATCGTTGCTCCCAGAGTCCTGGTCATCGTCCTTTGACGTTAAGACGTGTGCCGGGTCTTTCTGGGATCTCTTTTTCTTAAGTGAGCCTTCTAGACTCCCCAGCTGGTCCATTTTTACCAGCGTGACCTGAGTTTCACCAGGTTTCTCTGAGGAGGCAGGTTCTATGAGCAGCTGCAGGGTGCGGCGTTTAGGAACAGGAGGTGCTACAGGTTGTGTCTGTGGAGCTTCTGCAGCATTTTCTGCTGGCTGTGAATCAGCAGTAACACTAGATGGTGAAGTGGAAGTCTGTACAGCTGGTGTGTGTGCATCCTGTGCTGGGGGTGTGTTGGGCTGTTTAGGGGAGTCAGTTTGGTCTGTGTTGGGAGCTGCGGAGGATGGGAGCTGTTTGTTAGTTGGACTCACAGGAGTCAAAGGCTTCAGGCTTGCATCTGCAGAGGAGGTGTCAGCTGAGCCTGCAGCTTTTGCAGGACGTGAAGCAGGCTGCTCAGTCTGTGCTGGCTGTGAAAGTGGTGAGCTGAAGCGTATAGCCTGACTCACCTCAAACCTCTCCGACCTCTGCAAGTGAACCTGATTGGCCCGCTTATCATCCCTAATGTTGATGAAGCCAATCACATCACTTGGTGGGTCTGGCTCAGGCCAGGTGGGCAGGTACGGAATCAGGTATGCTTTCTCCAGATTGGCTAATCCTGGATGTATGGGTGGCTCTTCAATAACGTCCTTCAGCCGTGCTTTCATCATCTTTAGCCCAGTGGGATTCCGGGAGTTTGAGTTCTTGTTGATGGAGTTCTGGTCAGATGAGGTGGGACTTGTGTGGGTCCCCGTGACAACAAGAGCGTATTTGGGGTTGATGAGCTTCCTGGCAACAGAAGCCGGCACAGGAGCAGGAGCCACCTGAGGGAGAGGGTCAGGGACCGGCTCGTCTGTCATAGGAACCTTGTTGAGTGACACGCCTCTGGACGTGAGGTAAAGCTCCCGAAACTGAAGGTCAAAGGTCTCCACTGCCTGTCCTGTGATCACAGTGATGAGGTTACGGTCCAAACGAGACGAGGACCAGGTAAAACTGGAAAAACAGAAATGGAGAGAGGTCTCAGAAGGGACTTTAATGTTTTCTTTGCACATTTTTTTCCTACCAGTTCTATTCCGGTCCTGTTTATCACATCTAAACTCCTTCCAAGTCACAGCTCCCACTGAGAAAACAGAAATCTGAGATTATAACAGTTTAATCATTATAGCACACATTTGTACTCTGATGTAATGCAGCACACTTTGGTCTTTGATCACACTGCATAAGTATTCCTCCTCAACTTTCTCCTAACAAGTCCAGTCTCACATTGCATTGAAATTTCAGTAAATAAGCAACTATAAATAACATTAAACTGTAAGGATAACACACCTAATTTTCAAAATTAGCTTTGGCCGCTAACAGAACCGTTTTGTGACTGTTGTGACATGTGACTGCCGGCTCCAAAGCAAAACAAGCAGAGCAATAGACTTTAACATACTTCTGTTAAACTTCCTCCACATCTTTAGCCTGACACTGAGTCTGCACTGACTCTGTAATTTCAGCAGGGGAGGGGAATCAATTTTCCCCAACTGATCATTAGAGACCAACAAATCAGTCTGAATCAAACTATTTTAAGGCAACACTGATTCAGCATGTTTCTCAAAACACCATTCAGTAGCCATGCCTCACAATGCATAACAACAATTTTTTTACAATAACAAAAATATCTTTTCATTTAAAAAACTGTTGATTCATGTCACACTTCCAGAGGAATCAGGCACCTAGATTGAGTGGATTCAGAGGTCAGGACCCAGACAGGTGAGAAACCATGATAACCATCAACCCTTGAGAAAAGCTGGGGTACAGTAGCTTTAAGCAGTTGTCCACATTGACGCTACGCTTTTTGTAATGTAATAGCAAACACAGAACAGCAATCACTCTCCATGTAGCTCTGTTTAGCTCTTCACCACAGATGGTTGCTCTGTGGTGGTTAAACACTCCACTGTGTTCACCAGCTAGTTGCTAGCTCTGTGTGTCTTGTATGGAATGCATGTGTATGACTGATTTATTAAGGCCATTTCCTGCAAGCAGCTGCCTGCTGCAGCAGGAAACTGGGAAGGACTGGGTAAGACTAAACCAGACCAGTAAACCTGCAGGTCAGAAAACCAAAACAGCAAGCTGAAAGGTTCTAAAGCGTTCCACAGAGGTCATGGGAAATGCACGGATGGCTGTCTAGTTTTGAATGACAAAGTCATGCAACTAACGGCTAATTTAAAAATATGTAATTGTGCAGCTTTAGGGACACAAATGAACACTGCTCACCTGTACGAGCCAGAGATGGCTCTGTCTCCATCTACCAGAAGAAACTTCTGGCTCAGAGATCCACGCACCTTCTGCGCTGATCGCGTAAAGAACTCCACGCCTCCGCAACAGCGTACGCGCAGGTTCTGCACATTCACACATACATACAGGGTTAGTGTTTTGTAACCAAAGGCTCTAGAGGGTTTAGTGCTGATGGATGGAAGGGTTTCAGTGAACAAAGGAGAAAATAAAGGAAACAAGAGAATGGAGAGGCAGAAAAGAATGAGTTTCCTTGTTACTCAAGAGCCAGTGCTCAGCTTTAATACCTCCATAGTCTCCCCACTGGGTGCCTCTACAGGTTAGAGCATGGACTTTCTATCTATGTACGTGCATGCCTGTTTGACACACCCTGTGGTGTTTGTGTTTGGCTCTGTGATAAGGGTGTGGTTGACAGGCTGAGCGTTACCTCGTAAGTAAACGCTATGTGTGAAATCTCACAGGGGACATTAACAACGGGAGTGATGGCGCTCACAATAACGGCGGAGATGTCGGATAAAAAAGAGACCGGCTCGGTGGTAAATGGCGTGAGGAAGGAATAAGGAGAAGTGAAAGAAAAACATGTTACAGAAAGTAAAAAGTGTGTGTGTGATTTTATTGCCTGCAGCACAGACAGGAATGTAACTGGCGCTGTTCTGGCCTCCAGTCTAAAAACCCCCGTGAAACTCTTAAGTATTTTCTGTTACTGCCTAGACCAGTTCAACTCAACTCAAGAGAACCAGAGAATAACAAAGAAAACCAAACTATTGCAAACTAGCTGCAGCATGCGCCTCACAAATACCTGCAGGCACAAACCTGGCAACCTACATCAATCATGGGCCGCCCAAAAATTTCCTTTGTATAGCGACAGTATAATTATAAAAAGGTGTCTTTAATAACAGATGTTATTTCCATTCCTCCCCCTCCCCATTACTGTATACTTACTGGGTGTACCCTTCTCTCTAACTAGCTTGGCAAAACATCATCCACGCGTGCATGCATGTGACTGGCAATACAAACCTTCAGGTGTCCACGGTGCATATCAGCTCTGCCACACATGGAAAGAAAGCAGGGCACCGCAGCCATGTCGATGATTATGTAAACAGGAATCTTGCGTTTGTAGGCCGCATCCAGCAGGTCTCGAAAGATATCCACATCTGTAAACACATCCATCACCACAGCTATCACCTAAAAAAAAAAAAAAAAAAAAACAGCACACATAGAGGAAAACCACAAATGTTAGTGTTAGTGCTTCCTGGTCTCAGAGGGTGGGTTCTGTTTCAGCTGCTTTTATCAGTGATATTCAATCCCCAAAGGAAGCTGGGAACACAAGAAATTTGAGCATAATATTCCTGTAGTTTAGAGCCTGTTAGGAACAGAGACTGTTTTTTGGCAGAGAGGTGATAAAATGTGAAGTGAGTGGACAGTATGTGCTGCACAACGCTGCAACAGTAGAGACGGACGGCTCTCTTTGTGTGACCCAGCTTAAAGTTTAAGTTTAAAACGGCAGCATTAGGTACGCTTTGGAAAATGACGATAAATCTTGAGATTTTTCATGTTTTGGGGTTTTTTTGTATTAAGTTTATTGTGACGTGCGCATAGAAAACCAACCTTTCTCTTTGGGACTAAGTCTGATTCATTTAAGCCTCAATGTTTCTTTTGTCACTCTGGTGCAAAGCCGGACTACTGCATGAACATGTACCAGCATTTATGTACATGAGAGGAAGCCTGCTGGTATGTGACAAATTCAGTGATGTCAGGGCATTTTTTTTTCTCCTTTCTGTTCTCGTGTCAAGACAGGACTTGTTTGTTTTTTTTAACTGTAATGAAGGGAAGTGAGTTTCTGAGACAAGTCTGTGGCAAATTATGACATGAGGACAGAAAAGTGAATTGAACTTGGAATATCTCCAAAAAAGTCAGACTAACACAGTGTGCAACTGCTCCATAGATGGCAGCAGACAAATATTGATAACATAGCACAAAACGATCATGCAAACAATGATCTTAAGCAACAGCCAACAAATAAATAGATTAATAGAACAGTTATTGTCATTAACAGTTAATCTGCTGATTATGATCTGCTGTCATCTCAGTCACTTGATTTTGTCTGATAAGCCAAAGTGTTTTTCAGATGAGTCACAACAGTAATTTCCTGTCAGACCACTAACTGATTACTTGGCTAATCATTTTAACGCCAAGCAAAATCATATTCATTAAGTGTACAAAGTGATTTTTCTTCTTTGCTTTAATGTGATGGTGAAGCATTGTTTTAAAACTTGCGGGTTTGTGGCAGTGAACTGCTTTATACATTCACTGACCAGAGAAATATTAAAAACAATTATTCACTGTGGTGCATTCACTGGCAGCACAGAAAATACACTCCGGTTTTTGATGAGTTGTTAATGCGGTTTCCTGTTTGCTGTGTTGACTCAGTGCTGTGGTGCGTTTCAGGTCTCTATATCATGCTGTTCCTCGTGAATTTGGACTCAGCTAAGATGTGTTTTGTCCCCCACATTTTGGCTACATGAATGGAGGAGTCAAATAAAAACACCTTGCGATAAAATCCAAGCATATTGAGAATATTAACATAATTCAAAATAAAGAGGTGGAAAAAGAAAATAAGCTAACTGGTTAATTCTGGTCAATGTGCAGCGTTTCTGTTTTGGTGGAGAACCTCTGAACTCCATCTTCTTCTCTGCCTACCTTCTGGGCTGATGCAATGCTCTTCCGCACCACTTCCTTGATGTGCGTGTGCCCCTCGGTTGGAGGCTGTGTGTGCACGGTCACGCGCGTGACCCCTCGGTATGAGATGGCCTCGGGCCATCCCAGGTCCAGCTCCGCCA
>VVHJ01038545.1:2907-14552 GCA_015107715.1 Tylochromis polylepis
GTAAAAAAAAAAAGGTAAAAAAAATTTTTTAAAAAAGGGTATATAAAAAAAAAAAAAAAAAAAAAAAAAAAGCAAATGCAACAGAGAAAACAATGCATCAGTGAATTTAATTTTGAGTGCATATTCATGATCTGTGTGTGCAAGGATGCAAATGTTGCTTATAAATGGTTTGATGTCCCTGAGAGTAAATACAAACTATTCCAGTTTGTTTGCTCAGCTATTTTCAGTGAATACATTAAAAGAAGAGAATGCAAATCAGTGGAAAGACCATTCAAGCCGACCTTTCACACTATCAAACAGGCAAGACATTTTCTGAAGTGCTGCACAGCCAGCATCTCAAGAAGAGATGTCAGCAGTGAAGTAGAAAGTACTGGGATTCTTGATTAACCTATCGTAAAATACATAAGCATGCAATCCTAGGTTGTGCTGTAAACAGAAGAAACCTCTTACCCAAGGTGGGCACTCAGTCCTCCGAAAGCCATTTCTCAGCATTATCGATTCATTCCCTGCTCGGTGAACTGAATTACATTCGATCCAATTTGGTTTCCCACCTTTTCTCCTCTGCAGGACAGGGGCCTGATTTGCATGAAGCTGCAGTGGAAGTACAGTGGCTCGAGAAAGGTGATCAAGGGAGAAGAGGTTAGATAGTGTCACATGGCAAAAACAGAATCATGACTATAAATGACTTATTTCAATAAGACGATTTTTAAAAATCAGTTGCAAAACGCTAAGTTGCTGTAAATACATGATAACATATAACACTGCAATGAATCTTTAAGCCACTGCAGAACCATGTTGTAATATTATACCTGCAGAACAACTTGGTTTCAAATATAAAGGTCTGTCCTTGGTAATCATTCAGTGTATGAAAGAGGGTTGCCTTAGAAACCTGACATAAAGCTTTAAATTAGAGATTCCTGGTGAACAATAAACTCCGTGGCATCCGGTTTTCATTGACAATGGTCAAATGTACAATGTGCAGCTAACACAAGTCAAAAATTCCCCAAATTTTGTTTGCTGTATCATAAAGCATACATGTTGATTGTTGGCTCAGAACTGCCAATTAGTATAATAATGATGTGAGGGCACTTCTGACACATTTCCTTCTTTTTAGCAGAACACATCTGGTAAAGCCAGCGGCTGCTGACAGGACAGCAGGCTTATTAATGATTACCTTCAGCAGGTGCCCCATCGTACTGTATCCTCTGACCTTTCCCTCTGAAGAAAACAGTCAATGGACTGCAACAGCGCCCAGTCAGATGCCCTGCCTCCTCCTCCTAATGCCCATCAACAATGTTAGAAAGCCAAACAAGGAAGGAAGGAAATAAATGCTACTTTGAAAGCCTTAATATTTCACTGGGTTTGAAAATCAGAAGCTACAGCCTGTTTGTCTATTGAGCTTTTCTCTCTTTTCTTTCCTTTTCTTTATCTTTTCTTTCCTTATAGAGGTGCTGATTGCAAAAGCTGATTTTTGTGCTTCTGTGACAAACAATTATGCACCAAAAGGGTCAATGTATCCTTGGGGCAAACGCCAGAATTGATCACTCATCTTGACAACCACTTAAGCCACACCGTTATCAAATATTGCTCTGAATCTATAAATTGGGCTTAAGTGAAAATGAGAGAATAAACTCACCTTTCACCACTTACCTTTTTTTTTAAGACAGTGAAATCTTCTACCTATCCCCATATCATCATTATATTATGCTGAAAGAAGCAAATTAGTGGCAGGCCATAATGAAGCTTCATCTGTTTTGCACCTGGGTGAAAACTAAAGTGTAATCTAGCATCCCAGATGCCTCCTGAAGAGCATTACTCCAAATATAATTGTTTTGGGGGGGTTTTCTTAATTTTTTTTTTTTTTTCATTTCTTGTGCTGTGTGTTCTGAGGAGATATCATGGGGTGGCACTAGCCCCGCCGGTTCTGTCTTTGTTCATGTTTGAAGATCGTGACAGGCTGCATAGCCTGAATCTTCCTTCTGGGAAAGCAGCAGGACATTTCTCAGATAGAGACCCTTTAAAGGGCTCCAGTGGTTTTAGCTCTGAGAGAGAGAGAAGAAGTTCCTATTAGTGTTTCCATTTCACTGAGAATCAATGTGAGTTCTGGGTAATTAAGAGGCTTTGGTAATTCTGACTGAAAAAAAGAAAAAGAAAAAAGATTCTTGTGTTGATTTATGTATTGCCTTCTTTCCACTTCAAATAACCAATTTTACACCCTTCACCCCCCCCCACCACCACCAAAAAGGAAAATCAGGCAAAGTAACGTGTATATTATTGACTCTAGCATTGCTTTGTTGCGCCGGCTGTATACGGCTCAAAAGAATTAAAGGAACACTTTGAAAACACATTAGATCTGAATTGGAACAAAAACATCATGCTGGATATCTATACTGATATGGACTAGGTAATTTTAATCCCCACAGCATTTGGTGGAAATGAATGGCCCCATGGGCGTGTAAGCCACTTCAGTAAACTGAATATGTTACTCAGTTTTCTGTTTACAGGAAACGTAGTTCTCTGTGGATTAAGCCACATCAGAAATTCATCACACCATCATCATACGGGTTAGAAAAATGTTGATGTTTTTTAAATGGTCATTTATTTTCTGACAAATTAACTAATATAACATAAGACACAAAGCTCAGCAAGCTTGTTAACACATAACTGAAATTAAATTCATCTTGCCCTAACCTCTGCTGCTCAGCTAACCCTAACCACAGACAAGGATGCGAGGAGTATTCTCTGGAGTTTCATGCTTTGAGACTATCATCCATCTTGACCACCACTATGCCCTTCACTCAAAAATGTTTCTTTGTGCCCATAATACAGGCAGTGATTGCATTTCAAACAAGGTTGCTCATGGGGCTTACTGGATTACTTGTAATGCATTTCTGCCTTTATGTGCTGGACAGTTTCTCACAAGCACTAGAAAATGTGTCAAGTGCCAAACACAAGGGTACTAACAAAGATAAACAGTGCCAACAGATTGATCAAACACCAGCTGTTGTATTTGCTCATCAACAGCACAAACTCTCACCTCATAGTTTGCCAGCACGGTACCAACAACAAGTTGAACTTTTTAAGTTTCCCATGATTTTATTTGTTGAACTTTTATTGCTTGGCATTATATTATAGCGCAATGTGTGCTTGTTATTTCATCCACCCCCATGTATGTGCATCACTGTCCTGAGGGAGTCCACACTGCGCCTGTCATCCAATTAGGACTAAATCTGATTTCACTAAAAGGCTCCATCATTTAGACGGTCTTTTAGGGAGCAGGCACTGAGATGCATTACAACTGGAGAATTGTTTGCATTCATTTTCATAGCAGTGAGCACATTCTGCTTCAGCTTTTAAGCAAATGTGTTACTGCCTTATGTTTGGTAGTGGCAGCTGGCACATACTGACAGACTGGTCTAAAGCAGTGGTTCTCAAACTGTGGTGCATAGAGCATAGGCACTGCAGGGAGGGCATGGAGGACCAGGAGAAATGTATGGAATGAAGCTAAGTTGAATGAATGGGGAAAATAAACAAGAGATTGCTGCAGCTTTCTTTTATCATTACTGTTTGGAGAAAAAAAAAGGATCATAGGGTGGAGATTGTAGCTTTTTTCAGTTGCCAGAAAAAAAAAAACAGAAAAGTAGACCACTGGTATAAAATCCAAAAATCACACCTATCATACAGTACTGAAAGGCTTGAGAAAAAAGCTCTCATTCAATAGAAATGTTATATCTTGCAAAGTTAAATTTCCCACTTGCATCGGGTGCTCCATTCTGATGTAATTATTGAATATTGCAGTTGTTAGCTAAGTGGAAACGATTAGTGTTGATGCAGGACGCATGAAACGGCAAGACAAGTGTTGAGGGTTAGGAGTTTGTGTGCATTCTGTACCATTCCTCATTCACAAAAGTATCCTATCTGACATTCATTAGTCAAAAATGCAATCTAATCTAAACAGATATTTTAGAGGCTGGTCAAAACCACAGGCACAGCACACTCATCTTCTCTGGGGAGTTTTAAATTACCTAAGCGTAACAGTCAACCACTAAATCTAATTTCAGAATTTCTGGTAAATAAGTCTAATTTGACGACGAAATCAAAAATAATTGTGTGCTTTACTATTTGTTTCTTTCTTCTTTTTCTTGTAAAATAGTAAATTGGAAAGTTCATGAATAAAAACAATTATTATATTTTAACATTAAAAATCTAATTTTGACAAAAGAGCTTGTGCCTACTCGTGGATTAAACATAACAGAAACATATATAACATATTATTTTGGTCATTTCCAATACTGTCAATTGAGGGCAACTGTGGCATAAACTTTACATGGGTGGTGGTCTAGGAAATTTTTAAGCATTGCACGTTTCTCAAAAATCCTGTAAGCCATGAAACATCTACCTGTTCCTATGTGTTTGATCGAATCAAACACTGATTTGGTCTTTGCCTTGATGTAGTTGCTAAAGCAAAAATATGGTTTAAGATACCAATAAACCCAAGTTGGATTTTTGGTCTTGATACCTTCTAAATCAAGAAATGACCACTATTGCTTTGTTGGTGTTACATTATATCATTATTTCTTTAACACCTTTCACGATAGGGCAGATGCTCTAACAGCAGAGCTACACAATGTGCCAGTGAGGCTGCTGTGTGCACACTTACGGTTTTCAGAAGAAAGGCCTAATTAGCCAGAAACCTGCAAGTGAAGCAGAGAGTTGTGTCAAAACAACCAGCTTCAATTCTCAGGACACTGCCACCAAACAGCAAACGTAGGAAACAGAACAACAGAAGCCTCTTCACTATAGCACATCCACAAAGCCAATCTCTCCTTTGGTACCTTTCAGAAAAGAAAAGTAAGAGCAATTTTATGTGCCCTCTTTTGTTGAAGGTCCCCAATGTCAGCCAGTGGTGTTTTTCTTCAAATGAACGTCATGAAAAGTGTTTTAGCTGCAATATCGGTGACATCTCGCGAGTGACCCCATTTGAACCCAATAGAGGGATGAAGAAATGAGAGGATGTGTCAGTACAAATTCACAGTATAAACCACTGCAAATACAAAAGTGCAGCACTGGTGGGGAGTTACATCTTTAGGGAGCGTAGCAATGTGACATTTCGTAGACACATTAAACGCAATATTACATGACAACTTGCTGTGCTTACGATAACAGGCTACACAGTGGTGGAAACACCTAACTCGCTACCTTTCACACAGACAATAGTGTCCATGGCTAAATGGTTTATGCAACCTCTGCCTGCCCAGAAGATAGCAGTACATGCTTCTTATGCATATGAATATGAGACACAAAAGACAGTCATATTAACTGAATAATTATAAACAGAACAGTTTTTTTCTGATAGCAGTAGGAGGCAGTATATAACCTGCCTCCCCTGAAGTCTCATCAGTGGAGAAGGCTAATTATCCATATGTTATACATCTGAATGAGAGCACAAAGTGGAAGAAACACATGCAAAAGAATTAAAGCCCTCTTCCAGACATTATGTCTGCCATATGTTAAACTTGCAGCTCTTTTTTAATCATAAAATAGAAGCGGGTGAATATTATATAGTGCTTAAATGAAGCAAATCATATAGTTTAAAAAGAAGAAAGTTATGACTTTAAACTGCCTCCGTAAGAAATTTTGACTTTGTTCTTCACGTTATCTGCAGTATTAAGGTTCAAGGAATGTAACTCTGTTGTAACTCTGGTGAAGAAAATGAATTTGTGCGTGAAACTTGAAAACTGTGACTAAAAGCAGTTTGTATACCGTATCATCTAACTATGATGATCCAGTCGTGAGCCAAGTTAAATTAACAAATTTAAAAAATCTTCATTTTGCTAAAACAGTCACCAGAAAAATGCACAAAATATTTTTCTACAAGGTGAAAATTAAAAAAATCTCAGTGGAACTCCAGGATAATGCATCTGGGTCTAGTTATGCAGAAACAAGTAAATTTGGGAAGCATTTGCATTTACATAAGAATACCTGTGTGGCTTGTACTTGCTTTATAAGCAGAAATGCGTCAGTCTTACAGTCCAGGCTATACATGAAGGGACCTCTTGTTTCCTACATTGTACACTAACTGGTAAATCAGCTCATTTGCAGTGCTTTACTCCACATCACCTGTTAATGTCATCAACTATACTTCTTTTTCCAGCTGCTCAATTTAAGCTTTGCCTCCATCTCCCCCCATCCCCAGCAGCTATTTCTGTCACACCAAACATCTACATCCCCTTGTTCACTTCATGAACTCTGAGAACTCCCTCTGAGGTCTTCCTCTTTTCCTCCTGCCTGGCAGCTCTACCTTCAACATCTATTGCCCAGTATATCCACTGTGTATCGCTCCTCTGCACATGTCCAAACCATCTCAACTTTTCTTCTCTATCTCCAAACCACTTATTCTCAGCTGGCCCTCTGATGTACTCCTTTCTTGTCCATCTTCATCACTCTCAATTAAAACCTTAACAGCTACAGTTCTGACACCTGGAGAACTGACTCTTTTGTCAGCGTCACCATCTCCAAACCATACATCATAGCAGGTCTCACTATTCTCGTGTAAACCTTCCATTTCACTCTTGCTGATATTTTTCTGTCACAAATCACCCCTGGCCTATCTCCACCCACTCCAACGTGCCTGCACTCTCATCTTCACCCCTTTTTGTGCACAGTTTGTTGCTTTGGATTGTTGACTGAGTATTCAAACTCATCTCATCTCCCTCTCATTCAGAGACATGTATTCTTTCTTACTTCTACCGACTTCTTCTCCCCAGTGCATACCTCCACCATTCCAGATTCGTATCCACCTGCTCCCTACTATCACTACAGATCACAATGTCATCTGCAAACATCATAGTCCAGGGAGACTCCTGTCTCCCTGGACTATCTATCAGCCTGTCCATCACCACTGCAAATTTCAAGGTGATCCCTAATGTAATCCTAACCCCACCTTGAACCCATCTGTGACTCCTAACAAACACCTCATCACTGTCTCGCTGTGTTCATACATGTCTTGCACCAACTTCACACACCTCTCATACAGAGCCGCAGTTCCTCTCTTGACACCTTATCATATCCTTTGTCTAGATCCACAAAGACACTCCTTCTGACCTTCTCTATAGTTCAACCCTCGCAAAGCAAACATCAGCTATGCGCACACTACAACATGACAATGTTACACTCCCAAAAGTAGTGTAGGGAAAACACTGCATTCATCAGCCAAGACCATCATGCATTGTGGTCTGTCTATCTGTTGTAGAAGAATAAAAGGACCATCAGATATGTAGCTAAGCTGATTTTCTTAATTGCTCAGAGTGTCTGGTAGGCATAATACTTCTCAGACATCTCAGCTCTGCAGCGGCTCACCTCCTCCTCTGCCCAAGCAACAGGATGTAAATAGAAAATACTAATTAAATGCCTACAGTATTTGATATTTTAGTTGCTCAGTATGAGCTGGAAATTTCAGAGATGCATTGTAGTTTGGTTATGAAAAATTTGCATGTAAGCAACAAAAACAATGGGGCCAGTGCTCAGAAACAAAAATGTTATAGAAATTCATTTGACCGCTTTGCATGGGTGACATTATTTCACAATTAATACATTAAAGATTAGCCTATAATACCACAGTTACAGCTGCATTTGCCTTCCAGCATGCCTGGGAGATAGAGGACCTACTTCATCACATAACTTTTCTCACACATGTGCAAGTTTCTATAAGATGTTTCAGTTACAATGTGCATGTAAGTCACATAAAGTTAAAGTTAAAATGGCTGACAGTCTTCTGATGCCACTGCTCCCCGGACCTGTGGACATGTGGACATTCTTGCAAACATGAGTGTTTGCAGTTGGCAATGGCAGAAGCCACCGTCTGTGTATCTCTGAGATGCCAGCAGCTTGGACAAAACAATGGTATTTGATGCTCTGGGAACGGGATGGGCTGGTTTAACTGAGTGGAGCTCGAAGTGACAGCCTGACATGAAATTATTTTGACAGCATCTCATTATAATGTATTGGATAAAAGACACCATATCAGTGTCCTCCTTTGTCATGATTTTATATTCTAACAACTTTTGAAGACATTGCAATGTTGCCTTCATCTAAAAAGAGCCCAATGAAACCACTCGGAAACCCCCCATTTCATCAACCAAGCTTGCCTTACTAGTATCAAGAACCACACCCATCAATCACAATAAACTGTACTTTATTCTACTGACCTCTTACATTAAAACAATCTTATGTTCCTGTTTCCTTTGTGGGTTTTAACATTTTAATTTATTTGGCAGTTTCAGATGAGGGGAGGGGGAACTGCAAATAGTTTCCAAACAGTTCAAGCAATCTGGTAAAACAAGATGCGTTTGAATTACAGCTACTACTGTTTGCAGTATTATCTGCAAGATAAAACATTAAAGAACAGGAAATAATTGAATACAGTGATACAAATTTCTTTAGAACTGTAAGACAGGCAAGAAGGTTAGTCTGTTCTCATACACATAAATAGAGCTACAATATATATTTGTGTGTTTCTGACCAGGCCTTTGCATTGTGATAAACATGCACCGAGTCTATCAGGAAAATTCTAGCAATTACTGACACTTTTGAAAGCTACAACCCAAGAAATGTCTAAGAAATGAAATGGATATGTATATGTAACTACATACAACCAAGTATTCAATGAAAAGAAAGGTTTTTTCTTTTGGCAAACACTATGAAGCCCAGCTATAAGGGAGACCGTGAAGGACTCAGTTTCACTAATATCTTATAGAATTATCTCTCAGTAGGACTGTATCAACTATTACTATCATAAGCTCTCAGTGAACAGGAAATTTAAAACATGATTCATTGTTGCATTTCTAGTAACATTTTATTACTTGCAGATGCAGCTGTGTGTTATTACTGGCAAAAAAAAAAATGTTAGGCGTTAGGCACTGTTCAAAAGACTAGAGAAAAATTGTTTTAACAGTATGCAAAACTGCACTCTAATATCTCAGGGGCACAATTGCATGCAAGAGGTTAAACAACCCATGGTTAAAATTTCTGCTACTGCGAAGAGTTTGTGAAGCTCTTTGTAATGTGGATTTTGTAAAGTTCTGTACAAATAAAGTTATTATTATTATTATTATTATTATTATTATTATTATTATTATAAAATTTAACAGAGTAGAAACTTAATTGGTCTCCAAATGGCATAAAGTTAAAAAAAAAATGAGATTAGTTAATTATATTGAAAAAAAGAAATGAGGACTGTGCATATTCCAACAGATCTGAATTCTCAGATAACCTTTGCCAAGGTCTGAGATTGCAGCTAGCTCTCCAGGATTGCTTACTCCAACACTGATGGGAAAAGCCAGGCTATGTCAGTTTTGCCTAAATCATATTCTGCGAGTACTGTGATTTTTCTAAACAATCAGCATCTACCTAGGCAAAAAATGCTAAAATAATTGATGGCCACAAAACACCACAAGGTCATCAGACAATAGAAGTGAAGCAGTTTCCTCAGTTTGCACTGTCGTTGCGAATGTAGAAAATGAGAATTGCACTTTTCTACTTTGCAGCAACACATGCACAAACAACCCTAAAAGGCTACTTTTAGCTGCTCCCTTATTGAGTGCATATCTGCAGCAGCTCAACCCCAAAGGGATGTGAGTCTCCTCCTATGTTCGAACCAGAGATATTTTGTATCACACGAATGTGTAAACCATCACATTATGGAGTCTCTATGCATGAGTAATCTTAAGGGGAAAAAAATGCTTTTTCTGCTTCAGCATCAGATCTTTTAGTCATATGCAAATAAACATTTAAGAAGGTCTGAATTTCATGAAAAAAAATCACTGTTTCAACTTCTACAATGGACAACTTCAAGAGAGGTAAGTTAAAGGTTTCACCATGGCCCTGCAGAGACACCCAACCTTAAAATTATTTTTTTTAAAAAAGAAGAAAAAAAAGCTGTTGTTAGACCTCAACGGAAAATGGCATTAAAGACAGCCCAAGTGTATTACAAATTTCGAAGCCTTTAGCTAAATAGAATGGGGTCCAAATATGAAAAAAGAAAAAAAGAAGTACTGACCATACATAAAGAATGTCTTGACTTTGGTTTCAGGCCTTTTTCCTTTTTCATTAGCTTGGAATGGTAAAAAAAATAAATAAATAAATAAATAAAACATAATCTGTAAATAAATGATTCATGTTTAATTTTATTTTGGAAATAACACATTTTAATCAGGGTTGCTCAAACTTTTGCCATCCACAGGATACTTGAGCTATACAGAGATAATATCAGCTACAATATGTTGCTGCAGTATCTTAAGGAACAACAATCATGGCCTGTGGGTTAATATGAATCACAGCTCAATAACAGTGGAATGAACTGTTGCAGTGAGGCTCTTTCAGGGACGGGTTTTTGAAAGGAGAAAATGGATCTGAGCAAATTATCTCAAAATAAAGGGCACAAAACTTACTTTTGCTTTTCAAGTATGTGTCTCTCTGCTTGTTTTGTGGTGTTATTTTGTGGATTTGGGCGAGTTTAGATCAGCTTTCAGCTGGAGCAAAATCTTATATTGACTGCAGGAAATGTGGCCTGCAGCATCTAGTCAGCGTGGAGATTCATTAGGAGCAGAAGACAAGCACATTTGCAACACTAAACAACAAACCACAACAGTTAAACTGTGAATGTGCTTATGCTTTGCTTAGAAGGTATGTCAGTGGTTTTCACTGTTATATTCAGCAACTACTGTCTCATTAGCACATTCTCCAGTGTCTGGTCTCTGTGTTTGACTGTTGCATATTTGTGTAAAGATCATTAACTGGGTGTGCATCAAAGGTAAATAAAATTTCTTAATTACTTGCACCTAAGACAACTACTATAATAGCAAAGACTCACAGAAACAAATAATATATACATAAATTTGGAAGAGGAAAATGTGTCATGTCTTAAAATGAACTGGGGATACAGCTGAATATTGGCTTTTCAGTCATATGCACTCACACACTCGCCTATCAAGTTCTTGGAGGCAGCCGGTTTGGGGGGCCACAGAGATTTCCTGTGACTGGATTTTTAAGACGGTATTCAGTGTTTTGCCGTCTTCCAACATGACGTTCTGTGACAGCCTCTTTTCTTGGCCAGACTATGTCTGTGGTGTAGAAATCTAGGATTGTAGACAAAGCACAGGGTTTGAAGCCTCAATTTCTAAAGAGATGGCGCCTGCAAAGCATGCTTTTTTCCCATAGCTGCTGAAATTTTCGCATTACTCTTAGGCCTGTCAGAACAGTATTCAGGAATTATTCTGTGCATATGTATTGCAGTATCAGTAGTATACATTTACATTTTTACACATTACATAGTCCTTATATATATTAATTCTTTTTGTGAAATATCACTGTAAAAGCATCAGAAATAAACCACACTTCTCAAAAAAATAAAGGGAACACTTAAACAACACAATGTAACTCCAAGTCAATCACACTTCTGTGAAATCAAACTGTCCACTTAGGAAGCAACACTGATTGACAATCAGTTTCACATGCTGTTGTGCAAATGGAATAGACAACAGGTGGAAATTATAGGCAATTAGCAAGACATCCCCAATAAAGGAGTGGTTCTGCAGGTGGTGACCACAGACCACTTCTCAGTACCTATGCTTTCTGGCTGATGTTTT
>VVHJ01038547.1:0-11420 GCA_015107715.1 Tylochromis polylepis
GCGGTTTTTCGCTACTCAGGTTAAACATGATATATAAGTCACTTAGATGACTGGAACATGTTATTGTTTGGCTTTTTTCAGTGTTTTATTTGTTCCTGAGTAAATCGCTTTGGCTGAGATCAAAGTTATAGTTGTCACACAGCTGTAAATGCTGTACAAACGTCAAACAGGAAACCAATTAAACAGAAGTGTGAGATGGTAGAGGATTTACTCCTGTTGTATGATATTTATAATTATTACATAGTTATATATCCTGTTATATTTTAGGGAGCATGGAGCAGACGGCTGTGTTTATTACACTCCGCTGAGACAGCTGGTGCCGCACATATGAAGGGTAGGCCGTCCCATTTCTCAGCCTCGCACTTCCGCACTTCTCGCTCGTTGGAGTACGCTTCCTACGCGGAGCGCGGAGGAAGCATGCTACATAGGAAACATCCTAGGTTTTGGGAAAGGGCCAGAGTGATTCCTCTTCACCAGCTCCTCTGTGATGGTCCGCATGTTCAACCAATAGCTGAACTCTCCCGGAAATGCCAGAACATGGCAGCCATTTACCGGGGCAACAGGATGAAGGAGCAGGAAGGCGAGGGGTAGTACAAGAGGAGGAGACATGGAAACCTGCATCATGTGTGAAACAACAAAAAGATCCTGAGTTTGTGAGCAAATTAAAGTCACACTGCAACTGCAGGTCCAGAGTCCAATCTGCTCAGAGGTCAGCTACAGGTGACCTCTGTGCTCTGATTGGACGACATGATTGGCCTGCTTCAAAGCAAACACAGAAATCTGTTTATTCATTGTCCTGCTGAACCTCACTCACAGTTATTAGAGTCAGCTTGGGTAAAATAACACAGTAACACATACCACACAATAACACTTTAACCACAGCCTGATCGGCTCTATATTCATCTCTCAGTCTGTGAGAATATTAAATATCAGAGTCAGACTGTACATGAAACACACACTTGCTATAATCACACTCTGATCTGCGGAAACTCAACATTGCAGCTTTCATGAACACTCTTTTTCCGATCTGCTTCAAAATGGATGATAAGTAAAGCCAGTACATCTGAGGGCTCAGAGTGCCGTACTGCAGGCGTCACTCACACTCACATGATTTATTACAGAAACTCAAAGTTCAGTATCCTTCCTAAGGAATCTTCAACATGAAGATTGGATGAACTGAGAATTGAGCCCTTGTGGTTAGCAGAGGACCTGCGTTCCCTCCTGAGCTGTTTTTTCAAGTGGGTTTGTGAAGGCCTGAGTGTCAGTTGTCTGAATGTAAGTGTCACAGGACAGAAACAGCTGCGTCTCTTACTTTGGAGAAACCTCTGGAAGTTTATGGTGCTTGTTTTTGTTTTCAGTTGTCTTTAATTTGAAAAACGTTTCTTCTTTCATATCCTGTTCTTTCAAGAACTTTTATTTTGAAGTTTCCGGCGGAAGTTCCTCTGTGTAACTGCTGCTAGCTTCCTGCCGACCTGTGGTGCAAACAGAGGTTCCGACAGTGGACAGGGCGGACACATTCCGCATTTCCCGACTAAAATGGGATCTGAGAGGACTTAACGGAACCCGAAGGATCCGCCGGGCTAAAGCCAGGTAAACACAGCGGGTAAATGTCCCGGTTTGTCCCGGGCTGACAGCCTCCCTCACAGTAAAGCCTGCTAACGCAGCTAGCCGCTGTTAGCTCAAACACTTTACTAATTTTCCCAAATCCCGTCTTTTCCCCGCTTTGACCCTCACCGTTCCCGCCTCGTGACTTCCCTTGATGTTACATCACATGAGATTCTGCTGTGATGAAATAGAAAAACGTCAGGTGAGCCGTTAATCAGTTGACTGAAAACGGGTAACGGGGATATTTCTGGGAGGTCTGTAAGTCTCGCGAGAGAACGTGAAGCTGTGACGTCTGATTATTTGTGTTCCACCTGCCCGCTGCTGATTGGCTGCTCATCAGACTACCACAAAATAGAACTTTACATTTACAGTTATGACCTCAGTGTAAGTGAGGTCATTTAATCCTGAAGGGGACATCTTTGTCCCCACAGTCACCGCACAGGTGTGTCCCCTCTGATGATGTGACATTTACCCGAGCTTCCTGTTTGGCTGTATGAATAAAGTGTTATTCAACTGACAGGTACAGTGAGGTGATCTATGGAGCGTGTGCATCATGGCAGGTAAAGCTCTTCCTTCGTATATATCAGGTGTATCAGGGGAGGATGGATCAATCAGAGATTATCAATGAAACCAAGGAGGTCAGTCAGATCAAAGGTTGATTCAAGCGGTCTGTGGTCATGTGACCTGTGCTCTCTGATGGAGTGTCAGCGATGCATTTAGGGTAAGGCTGAGGAAAATATCACGATACATGATATATATTGTGATATGTCTTGAGCCCCAGCACCCCCGGTACCGGGGACAAAGGGGGTGAGCTGCAGTTTAAGCCTTCGTGAAGTCAGGTTTTTTTATGTAAATATCTGCATGTGTGGTATCCACAGAAACCTCAGAATCTCAGCTAAAAGCTTATATGAACCATTTCTGCAACCACCAAACACAGTGAAAACAACAAACAATTAAAAGAGCAGTCACGTAATTTTGTGAAATGTGCCTAAACACAAACAATGAAGCCATGAACTCACTCGACTTCATGTAACCAAGCAAACGGCACATTGTCTAAAAGCAGAGATCTCACAGATTCCAAAACTGCAAGTTTCGTCACACTCCAACCAAAATTCACTGAACCAGCCACAAAAGAAGACCACAAATATACTTCACGTCTGATAAACAATAACATGGACTCAGACTTACCCTGCCGTTTTTCTCCATTTCTCTCGCTGATATGTAGCCCATATCACAGCTGGTCTAGCTAAAGTTTTCTTTGGTGTGTGGGGAGACGTTCACGTGCAGAGTTTAAAACATTGTTAATTTTGCAGTGGATGACTTTCCAGCTGACAGAATAAATTCTTGGTACTGCTGCCTTTTGCGGCAATAGTTTAACAGCATGTTTTGCAAATTACTGCATTTTGTTTGATATTCTTGTGAATCCAAAGGACAGCGAGTCTCATTCTCTCGCTCATCTGAAACTCCCACCGTTGCCGTATTTTTCCACTATCTGGTAGTATATAAATACACATGCTCAGCGCAGTGTACTGGATGGAAAATTTTCCAGTTGGGAGTGTGATTAATGATGCATTCACAGCATATGGGAGAAAAAAACTCAGTGAATTATGTGCAGACAGCTTAATATTTCCATGGCAGCCTATAATCGATGGTTACAATAAAGCCATTTTAACCATCCTATGCGGAAAAACTCGCAATACATCGAGTATATTTGATATATCGCCCACCCCTAGTTCAGGGTGTTGATGGCCTGTGCGGTGATGTCAGTTTCTGATGTGAAGAGTTACCATGGTAACAGACTCAGTTTGGGACATCAAATAAGAGTTTGTATGCAGTCATCTCAGAAATGATGAGCTTCTCTTCCAGTCCATCAGGACTCTCAGTGGCCATTTCTCAGTACTCAAGTACACAAGTCCGTAGTTGTGTATGGACAGATCTGGGGCAGCAGGTTGAGGGTGGCAGATGCTAACAGACTAAATAAACTGATCCACAAGGCCAGTAATGCTGTGGGAATGGAGGTGGACTCCCTTAAGTTGGTGTCGGAGAGGCAGATGTTGTCCAGGATAAGGACAATGCTAGACAATACCTCCTACCAACTCCATGATGTGCTGGCCAGTCACAGGAACACGTCACAGTACACAGTGCAATAGTTACACCCTTTTTCACATCTTCTACAGTAAAAATAAGAAAGTTTTACAGTTTAGAGTAAAATATCAATCATATATATTTAATCTCTGTAATATTCTGGATATTTATAATTGAGCTATTTGTATATATTAGAGCTATTTCTTATATTTGTAACTTTGTAATATATGGTATTATTTAATTTAGTTCAGTCTGTTACTGTTATTGTCTTAGAGCGACTGTAACCACAGAATTTCCTTAGGGATTTATAAAGTATTCTGATTCTGAAATGTTAAAAACATACAGCAGTCTTCGGAATCACCACGTATCAACATGCAGCTCCAGATGTTTCTGCTGCCGGTGAAAATGCTTCCTCATGCATTAAAATATTTTTAATGTTAGATTTAATTTAGAGTCAGCTGTTAAAATTAGAACAGCACATTTTTACATTAGGGAATAAAGATGGGTGAAATACTCATTTCCAAATATGCTAACAGCTCTCCACTGAGACATTAAAGTTAAATACAAGAATCCAGTTCGGAAGCTGAATTTTAATGAAAGCAACTTGCTCAGGAACAAATAAAACCCTGAAATAAGCCAAATGTGAACCATGAATCATTGAAGTGAATTTTATCTCGTGTTTAACCCACTGAGAGACAAAAGCCCACGGGGATTTGAAAACGGTGTGCCAGGAGCCAGGCGTTCTTGCTGGTTCTAGTGACTCTCAACCTCATGGTCACCTGACAGCTGGTGGGGTGACTACATCGCCGAAAACATCAGAGCACTTTTGCAAATAGGTGACGTCTTGATAAATCGAGCGGATATTTGAAGTTTACACGTCCACATTCTCACCTGAAAATATCTTAAAAGATTATTTTGTGTCACAGAAACAGTCATATACTAAACTTTCCTCACAGATTTAGCCGCTGTGCTCCATCATTGCCGCTTTTAAGTTTCAGACGAAATGCATTCTGGGATACTTGCTGCACGAAGTCCACACAAATCACCACCAAGATGCTTGATAAAATAGGCGGAGAAAGAAAACACATCTGGGCATTTTCAGCGCACTTGACTTGATGCGCACTTTGAATTGGAAGAGCACGACTGATGACATTTCACAAGTCCATAGGAACACAAGTACAAATATTGAGAAATGTTTACCTGTTGCCATGGTGAATCACAGTGTCAGAGCTCTATTGATGATTGCTTTTTGTCATTAATATACTCAGAGCTGATTGGTCCAGCTCTGATCAGCTGGTGTTGAAGGTGCTTCCTAGATGAGTGTGCTGGTGCTGTGATGGATGGTGGAGGGACACAGCTGCAAGATCCGTGTGTCAGGACAATGGCATCATTAAAAAGTTTTGAAGTGTCACATGATGATCAATAAACATAATTTCTGGTTGTATTCACTATTCTCTCTCTGGCAGTCTTCACCATGCTCTCTCGACCACTCACACTAAACGAGAGTGACGGCAGGGGCCGAGGCCTAGTGGTGATTTCTCCGCCCCATGTTCTCCCATTGGTTGATGAGGACACACAAACAGGTGTGCGTTTGTTTTTGTGTTTTTATTTCCTGATGATTGACAAAGGCTAACAGCCTGTTTCTCCTCCTCTGTTACTCCTCCCCATCAACATTCTTTTTCTTCTCCTCCTTCTTCTCCTTTTCCTCCTTCAGCTCCTACTCCTCCTTCAGTTCCAGTAGCCACTCCTCCTCTTCTTCCTTCAACCATGTCTCTTCCGTCTTCATCTCCTCCTTGTTCAGCTCCGCCTTTTCTACATTTAGCGTGCCCTCTTCCTCCTTCAACTCCTCCTCTTCCTCCTTCAGCTTCTTCTTTTTCTCCTTTAGCTCCTCTTCCTCCTCCTCCCTGTTGCCCCTGCGCCTCTCTCCTGCCACGACTCCTCTCAAGCCACCGGATGGAGGTGCGGCGCCTTCTGCGAGGAGCTCTAGCATCTCTTGGCCGTCGTCTGAACTCTCTGGAGAGGAAGAGCAGAAGGAAGAGGAGGAAGAAGAAGAACAGCCAGAAAGAAAAAGAAGAAGGAGCATCATGTTTGACTGGTGAGTCATTTCTGAGGATTACTGCAAGTTCTTTGAGGTTTCCTGCAGGTTCTGGCAGGTCTCTGGAGGTTAGTGGAGGTCTAATAAGGTTCCTGCAGGTACCTGTAAGTTCGTTTAGGTCTCTGGGGTTTCCTGCAGGTTCCTGTAGGTCTCTGGTGGTTCATGCAAGTTCTTTGAGAATTCTTGCAGGTTCCGGCAAGTCTCTAGAGGTTTCTGCAGGTCTCAGAGGGTTTGTGCAAGTTCTTTGAGGTCTCCAGAGGTTCCTAGGGGTTCCCTTTGAGGGTTCCTGCTGGTCTCTGAGCATTCCTGTAGGTCTGTCATGGTTCCTCCAGGTTCCTATAGGTTTATTTAGGTCTCCAAGGTTTCCTACAGGTTCCTGTAGGTCTCGGAGGGTTTCTGTCGGTTCCTGTATGTTCATTCAGGTCTCTGAGGTTTCCTGTAGGTTCTTGCAGGTCTCTGAGGTGTCCTGCAGGTTCCTGCAAGTCTCTGGGGGTTCTTGTAGGTCTATCACGGTTCCTGCGGGTTCCTGCAGGTTAATTTAGGTCTCTGAGGTTTCCTGCACATTCTGGCAGTCTCTGAGAGTTAATATAGGTCTTTGAGTGTTCAGATGTCAGAGAGATTCTGGGGGTTCCTATTGAGGGTTTCTGCAGGTCTTTGAAGGGTTCTAATCTACTTACAAAAAGTTATCCTTGTTTCCTGTTTCTTTCAGGGCCATCTGTCTTTGCGTCCAGCTCGACTTCCTCTTTTTCCTGTAGCACCTCGCCTCTTCCACTTGTAACCATATCCTCTTCATCATCAGTATCATCATCCGACAGTGAGGAGTTGCCCTCGTCTCCTTTTTCTTCCAGTTCCAGCCAATCACAAAAAAGGAGGAGGAGGAGAGGAGAAGAAGAGACGGTGAGCAGGAAGAAGAGGAGGAGGAAGAACCACCAAGGAGAGTTCAGTGTTTGTCCTGAAAAGAAAGAAGAGAAGATGGAGGGAGAGGCAGAGGCAGAGGGGCGCTTTGTGGGGCAGATGGCTGTCTGCGTCAGAGGAGGAGGTAACGAAGATGAGGAGGAGCCGCTCATGCTGTATAACTTCAGTCAAGGGAAGAACAGAAGACCAGAGACTGGAGGCTCCAGCCAATCAAAGAAGGCCATCAACGTGTTTGTCAGGAAGAATGGTTACAGAGTGCCGCTGCTGCAACACAGGTGAGGGGGGTGACGGCTGATGATGTAATAGCCAATCACAGCGGCCTTTAGCCGTTTTAGGTGATTGAACTGTATTTTTTTTGTTCTTACAGCTTGTCCTCCCAGCATGCCTTGTATATCCTCCAGTCAGCCGAGAGTCTGACCAGCAGCCAGTCGGAACTCTTCACTGTCCCTTCTGGCAAGTGGCATTTTTCAGGCTTTACCCGTCCCCTTGACCCATCCTCCAATCGCACTGCTTTCCACCTGAGGGTTTGCTCCACCTTTTATTCTGTTAGCTCAGCCCCCCTGCTTCACCTGCCAGCAGCTGCCATGGAAATGATGTTGGATTCAGTGATGGATGGAGCTTGTTGTAGTCTGCCGCGGTCCCTGAAGGACTGGACAGCCCCGCCCAGCCTGAGCAGCGACCACTGGTTGGTCGAGCTTAGTTAATTAGCCTAATTTAAAAACAATCTTTAAATCACAGAATTTACTTGACTTTCCTTTCTGTTTCATCTTCACAGTTATGTTCAAACGCTAATATCAAGGTAATGAATTTTAACTTTACATTTATACAAATCAATATTTTGTTCAGTAAAACTAAAGTGTCTTCATTAATATAATTAGTTTATCCAGTGATATATTAATATCTTTAATATCATCATCATTATTAATGTCATAATTAGTTTAACTTGTGTTTCTGAGTCGGATAAAAATCTAAAAAAATAAAGCGCTTCTTGTGCGTTTCAGTCCAGCTTTTTCCACCTGGCGACAGCAGAAGCAGCGGTCCAAGCACAGCACTCGGAGCCTCTACCTACCCCAGCGACGACCCCGGCCCCTCCCTGCCTGCTCAGCCAATGGACTGCCTGCATCACTCCCTGCTGGCCAATCAGCAGTCAGCTCTGAATTTCTTAGCACAAATGGAGAGGTGAAGTTGTTTTCTTGTTTTTATTATTGTTTTAAAAATTATATTTCAAATAGTAAAGGTTGTTTCTCTATTTATCTTATGTTGGCCTTCATTATATTATCAGATTGCAAAAACAAACTAAACAATAGAGTCACAGTGAGGAGTGCTCAGATTTCTACATAGCATAAATCAAACAACCACAACACAGGAGACCCACCTGAACACCTTCACCTAAAGGTCAAAGGTTACTCTTTGAAGATGCTCAATTTCATATTTTGTACTAAGAGCACACATGGTTTGAGAGGAGTAAAAGATGCCATCTATGTCCACTGTGAACATCAGTCACTGAACAGAGATGGTGGCCTATGGCACCAGCTGTCAGCCCCCTACAGTGCAGTCCTGGGATCCTATCCCAGGTGTTTCAAGCCCCATGCACACCATGATGTTAGACCTTAATTTAACCTAGACCACTTCCAGGTTAAATATTAAATAACAGGGACTCTTATCAGTAATTTTTTTTTTGACAGCAGCATGGTAAACGGGTCTCACAGATTAGAATCCGCCGTGCGCCACCACGAGAAATGCTGCTCACACCAATGGGACTACCAAAGGTCAAAAGGTCAGGAGGGAAACTAATAACTTACATGTACAGTGATGTAAAGTGACAACATTATTTCAAATCTGTACCTACATTTACTTTCTCAGAATAAAGAAGAAAGAGTTCAGTCTAGAGGAGATTTACACCAACAAGAACTACAGATCCCCTGCTAACAACAGGTAAGACTACAAATCCCTACTAACAACAGTTGAAGGCTATACTTTTTTTTCTTTTTTTTTTAAAAGACTGTACATGCGTTTTATGTTAATGTGCTTCCATATCCAAATTCCGTCTCCCAGCATGCTTTGCTTGTTCCTGCAGAAGTCTGGAAACCATCTTTGAGGAGCCTCGGGAGAAGGATGGAGCACTGCTCCTGATTGGCCAACAGAAGAGGCGCAGGCTTCTCCTCTTTCCTGACTTCACACAGCCGAGAAAGAGGAAGAGACCACAAGGTACACAGGGAAATGTAGTTTGCATTGTGAAGGTTGTCCCAGGCACACTGAGGGTCGTTATTGATTATTGATTAACTGTTTGTCATCAACTGTGAAATTGAAGAAAAACTTTTGTGTTTAGGGGCGGGACTTCCTGCTGCTACGGTACCCAGGAAAAGGGCAGCTGCTCGACGACATTGCCACAGCAACGGCGGTGAGGACGCGGACCTGGACGTGATGTTGGTGGAGCGACTAAGCGCACTCGAAGACTTCCTGACTCGGCAGGGTCTGGATGTATGAGCTTTGACATCACTTCCTATCAGCTAACAAAAGGCCAAAAAACTGAGCTGCTACTGTGCCCACTGACTTGAGTGTTACCATAGTAACGCCATCAGGTAATGTGGTGGGTGGGCTTTTTTGTTTTGTTTTTTGTTTTTGTTACAATGAAGATGTGAAACACGAACCTTCTTTGATCTTTTTATAGTATGTAAGGCCACGCCCGCCCCTGCTGCTGACCAATACCCTCTATAGGCTCACCTGAAAAAATATGACAAAATGTCCTTTGAGCCTTTTTAAGAGGTCGGGGCTTATTATAGACACTAAGCTGCTGATTGGATAAGACCTGTGACTCGGACTGTGAAACCTAACTCCTTTTTTTTTTTAAGTTTTTGTTTTTGCTAATATTAAAAATGACCCCCCCCCCTTCCACCCCCACCCCCAGTACTCTGCGGTACTGGGTAGAGCTGTGTGCAGTACTGTGTGTACTGCAGGCCTGCGGTGTGTATTTTGTGTGCTGAGTCTATTTTTGAATCAATAAAGTTTGTTTGGTCTTGGACCGTCTTTAGTTTGATTTTTCTGAGGTCAGAGGTCACTGACGAGCACTTCCTGTGTATGTGCTCATTGACTTGCTAACATAATATTGATATTTCATTATCAGTAAAGTTCCCCTTTGTTCCTGTTTAAAGAAACTGATTACCTGGAGGACTCATTGTCTTACCTGAGCTCGATAGTGTGCACCTGGATCAGAGGACGTTTGTGTTTGCTCATACAGTCGATCAATACTCCTGATCAACGCTGGATCACAGAGGAGAGTCAGAGTTTGTGGTTCCTGATTGATCAATTGTGGCTGTGAAGGATCAGTTACTGCGATCATTAATTTTTAGATTGATCTGATTGGTTCCTTTAACAGAGAAATGGGAAGTGACCTCATGCTGCAGATTGGTACTGCCGTCCTGCTCAGAGGTTTAAAGGTCGCAAACAGAAACTGAACTGATGAAACTGACAGTTTCCTTCTTAATAGACAGTTTGTTATTGTGACAAAACAGGAAATCCTCAAATTTACTCATCACCCGTCTAATCTCTCAGACATCTCTCCAGCGTGTCTGGGTTCTCAACCTGATTGGTCAGTCACTGCTAGGTGCTTGTGTGAAGGTGGGTACGTATCCACCTGTGTGCTCTCATGACACCAGGCCCATGTTCCGCTCCCACCTCCATCACTCATGAAAACACCCTGCTTTACCTTCTCCATCCAGAGTGGGCCCTCCACCCTTTTCCTGCGGAGGACCTCGGCTCTCACTGAGCTGGAGGTCACCACCTGATGAGTTTAGCAAAACTACCTCAGACACCACGACACCACCAAACCCTCCATCCTCTTCCACTCCTGGCTTCTGTCCATAAGAGTCATGATCGGAGTCGCTCGGCAGCTCCGAGTGCAGCTGTGCAGCCACATCAGCTCAGAGACCCTGTAATCCTGAAGTGCCCCTGCAGGATCCCGAGGAACGCAGGGGTCCACAAAAACACAGACTGAAGAAGAATCTTCATGTTGGCAATCTGAGGCTTGCTCTGATGTGATGGGCTGCGGGCAGAGAGGGAGGAGGTCTGCGGTTTCTGACCTCCTCTACAAAGTTCACATCCTGCCGGCTGGTCCTGGTACCCGGGCCATATGTTTGACACCACTGTTTCCCTCTTTGTATGTACTCAAACTTTCACCAACAAGTAATTAAAATGTACAGTTTTCATAAACTCTTAAGGTCTCAAACCAGATAATAACCAGATAATTAATAATCCTCAGTCTGTTTACACTGATTATGTTGTTATTTTGGAATCAGTCAGCCGACTGCTGTGGATGAAGATTTTCACTGATTTCACACCAATAATAAACTACACCATCACACCATGTGACTTCCACAAATGGTAAATGGTAAATGGACTGATTCTTATATAGCGCTTTTCTACTCTCCTGGAGTACTCAAAGCGCTCTATACAACATGCCACATTCACCCAATCACACAAGCACTATCTTCTATACTAAGTGCTTCTATACACATTCACACTCCAATGGATGCATTGGAGAGCAACTTGGGGTTAGTATCTTGCCCAGGATATTTGGCATGCAGACTAGGGGGAGCCAGGGATCGAACCACTAACCTTCCGATCAGTGGATGACCTGCTCTACCACCTGAGCCACAGCCACCCCACATTGTCACTTACTAAGTCAGAAACCACCGCCTTGAAAAGTGCATGGATGCTGTCA
>VVHJ01038550.1:0-12148 GCA_015107715.1 Tylochromis polylepis
GCAAACACACTCCTCTAAAACGATTATATGTCAGCAAACCCCACAATTTGGTTCCTACTGAAGCTGCTGTGAACTCATCACACCCACCAGGGGAATTATGCAAGCTGTAATGCAGGTCTCACCTGCCAACACACAGTGTAAGGCCAGCCCAGGGACTGGCCGTCATGTGATAAGTCTGCCCTGACCAGTTCAAAGCTGATTTGGCCAGGGGCTGATTGCTGGCAGCTAATCATTTTAGCAATACCTAGCAGCAAGAAAGTTAAGGGGAGGTGGAAGAAGAGAAAGAGCGAAGTCAGCCAGGGAAAGAGGGAGAAACAGGGGAAACACAGACAATGAAATGGATCATCTGTTGAACTTACCATGAACTCTAAGATTTTTTTGTTTTTTTAAATATTTACTTTGGTTGGAGATTTTTTACAGCAGTGGTACACTTGTTATGACTCTATTTATATATGGCATGAAACAATGATGGTAAAACATCACAAACCCTGATGCTAAAATTAGCATCAGGGTTTGTGATGAAAAAATACTTATATATCATATAATAGTTTTATGATAACTATATCATAAAACATGGGGGGTGTAATATGTGATTATTCTCAAAACTTGTCAGTCATTCTTTCATTAAAAAACAACAACAACAACTGTGTGCTCTAACACTGAGCCAAAACACCCTAACATGCCCCATTGTCCAGACTTTTACACACAGCACTGTATTTTCATCCTCTGTATTTTATTGTTCTCATCTGTTTTGTTCTGCTGTGAAATTCTCTCCAGCAGAGGCTACATCTGCCAAAATTTTTTGCAACAACCTTGGAGAATACTGAATAGTGAGCTGAATTTGATGCTCCACAAAAGATATATTCATGGAAAAAAAAAAAAAAGGTGATAATAAATTTTCAGATGGAAATCGCCAAGGCCGCAGCCAAAATGGACGGGACTTAGCTGTTACACTATTTAAAAACTGAGCAGGTCAAACGGTTACCCAGAAGCCTTGAATACACTTGATCAATGGTTTGGATTAGGTTTACACTTTTTTTTTTTTAACATTAAAAAAAATTCTGTAAGTCTTGCTCTGCTGTCCTTTCCCTGATTGGTATATCTATGTGTGCAGATGCTCTCTGGGTCGATGTAGGTAATGGTATTGGCAGAAACCCTTCAGTCCCAC
Organism: Tylochromis polylepis; assembly: GCA_015107715.1. Lineage (NCBI taxonomy): Eukaryota > Metazoa > Chordata > Actinopteri > Cichliformes > Cichlidae > Tylochromis > Tylochromis polylepis. The sequence goes on from VVHJ01038550.1 coordinate 1,169, forward strand.
TATGGAGCATTCTGCAGCCAAACCCAACCTGGGCTTTTCAGCCTTTGATAAGCCCTCATATGGAGAGACAGACAGAGAGACAGAGACAGATAGAGTGTAAGTAAGAGTAAGAGAGAAGCAGAAAAGTGAAAAAAAAAATAAATAAATACTATAGCTGGTATGGCATGACAGGGTGGTCTGCTTGTGCTTGTGTGTTTTGTTGTTGCCTCAGGATTCAAAAAATGGGATTTAAACCATTCAGGGCTTCTTTTGTGCTAATGTATAGGCACTCAAAAGCATTTCTTTTTCCTGTCAATACTTTATTTCTGGCTCCCTCATACATCATAGACTAGGCCTTGCCTACCCATGTTGATTTTTTTTTCTTTGTCCCCCATCATCAGTCGACACAAATACTCAGTATGTCACAGCAGGCTATGCTCCGAACGCCCCCTCAGTGCTTATCTCTACAAAATGTGAATCTGTTATTCTACTGTAATGGAAACCATGTTGGTAACATCTTAACATATTACATTCACTCAAACACACTGTGAAACTCTATCTTACCGCTGTGTCAAAGCTCTTTTTATACTGTGGGAATGTGGAGGGGGAAGAGGTGGGGGGGGGAGGGATGTGGTGAAACACAACGTTTTGCCCAAAGCGCAAACTCTATGCGAATACACACACAGACTACAAGGTTTCTTTTTTATTCTTTATTTATTTCTTTTTTAAGCGGACAATTCAAAAAAAAAAAAAGAAAAACGGAAAACACAGGAGTATTGTGTGCTTTAATGTTTTGAAGCTCTTGCATGTCTCTCTCTTTACGTTTGCAGACTAGCTGAGGTTCAGATTTCTTGAGGCAATTTGTTTCAGGTAACTGGAGCTTTCAACTGCAGTTGAGTGTATCCTGGGAACTATTAAGGAAAAAAAAGAGAGTGTTCAAGCTTTTCAAAATGTTGATGGATCCAACATAATGAGCATGTAAGTGATCACAAAGATAGACACATCAGATTTTTTTTTTCCTTAGAAAGAGAGCATTGCTGTTGGATTGAAGGGAGACAAACACAATTCTAGCCAGCAGTATAGATGTGATGCTAAAGAGGTTCTCAGTAGCACATTGTTATTCACTTACTGCTCCTGGTGGGATAGCTACAGGCTGTATAAGTCTTTTTTTTCTGCCAGAAATCTTTGAATCAAATCACTGCACTGTCAGCATACTGTAAGCTCCAAGCAAGAACAGTTAAACATTCAGTTTTGTAAGGATTTTTTTTTTTTTAAGTGTCGACAAGTTTTTGTCTATGAGTGTATGTTCTTTGTCTGCATTTTAAATCTCTTCAATTTGACTGCTGTGAATTGGACTTGTTTTTCTCATTGGTAGATCATGATCACCCCCTCACCTAGGTTTTTTAAACACTTTCTGTTGCCTGTTGGGATACAAGTATGGTGGAGAAGAAGGAGGAGGAGGCCCCAGGTAAAACATCACTATTTAGGGCATGGATCCCATGGAGGGCACCTGTGAGACAAGAGGTTGGAACAGGTTTTTCTGATGCAGACAGCTCTTATTTAGCCGCCAGCCTTCTGGTTGACTGAGACAGTCATCACTCGCTGATGGCTCAGGTTTAGAGGACATATGATAATGAGTTTAGACTGACTGACGTGACTAAAACCGTTTGGGGGGCCTACAGCTCGGACAGCAGGGCAAGTTTAGAACAGACTTTGCCAGCAGTAATGGTAGGAATAGATCAGCATGTTGGTCCCAGGAGCAGATCTGAGGCTAGGTCTGTCACTAAGGTAATTACAGCCATGGTTATGGTATCTGTAGGAAAGGCTGATCTCAGACCTGTGGCTCTGCCTGTAGCCTTGTGTCACAAGAATGTCCTTGAAGTTTTTTTTTTAGAAATGTTGGTAAAGTTAACCAGACATTTGCAAAGAATCATTTGAAGCAAAATAGTCTTACAATTATAGCTTGCTATAATGTAATGGTCAGTACCCAAGCAGATATGACTATACTTAGGAAACTGTCACAAATGTACATGAGCATCTCAACAAATTTTAATAGGTACTAATAAACCCTGCACAGCTCTATACACAATAATACTCAAACAGTATATCTAGTTCTTTATTGAATATTGCATTTTACCCACTCTTTCCCCTCTTTAAATAAAGCATGCTAAAATATATGGTGCTCTAACATAATAAATCTCCATCATCTTTGCAGTGTCAATTAGCCAGCTAGCCATCATTGACTCCTCAGAGACCAAACAGAACTTTATCTGACCCCTCGGTTTTACACACGTCATTGACAATTTGCCACTCTCAGGTAGTCCTAAAATGTGCTGCCAGAATAGACAGATGTATCTCTATCACAGTCCCTTCAACTCTCTTTCCCTTCTGAAGTCAAGGGCATACTTTGAACTGAAACAGTTTCACTTTTTTCTCCACTGTTATCCCTTTTTTTTTTCATTTATTTCTCTCCCACTGCTGACTCTCCATCATTTATAAGGTTATGGCTATATCCTGCTAAGGATACAGATTTCATGTGTCAAAGGTATGTCAGACTTGGGCCCCTGCACTAATAGTTTGTCTACTGTCTGGCCCAATTGAGTTTATCCTTCCCAAGGCATGTGTTTACAGCTGCTGCACCTGTATATGTATACTTTATAGAGTAAGAGGCAAGGAGAGTCCACATATGAAAGAGACTTAAATAATCGTTTGATTGTCATAATGGTTGAAATCAATCATATACACAATGAGGGGCACTTATTAAGGAGAGCATGATTCCTCATTTGCACCACACTCCGTATTGCCCCACCTTGCTCTGCTATGTATGATTGAGTCTCCACTCAGGGGTTGTAATCCCTGAACCCTACCCTTCTACTGGACCATGTCTCTTCTTTGCACCATGTCTTCCGCCAGCATCTGCCAGTTTCCAGCCGTCTGGATGGCATCATCAGCTATGACAAGAGAATAAATCCGTGAGCCGCCACCTTCGCCTAGCATCTGAGGGACGCACATGACAGCTCTCAATAAACTCCCCGAGATTTTTTTTTTCTTCTTCTTCTTCTTCTTCCTTTTTTTTAATCTCCGACGGCAGACGTTGGAATCCTGCTGTCAGCATAACAGGAGCATATTAGCAGGGCTGGCTCCACCTGGCCCCACCGCTCCACGACCTGTCCCCTCCCTGTAATTATCCCTTAGCCCCTTTCCCATTAACCTACTCCCTTTGATCCCCACACATGCTGATATTATGCAAAACTGCTGAATAGAGAGACTAGGATAGTGCAAAACAGCACGCTGTTACCCATGGTTCTGATTTTCTCACCTATTCTACTCTTCTTTCACTCTATCGCTCCCTAATTATCTGCCTCTTTGTCATGGATTAAATTAATTTCAAAGGAGTCTGCGAGTTTAGAAAAGGGATGAAGAAGAGGAGGATAGAGTTGTGGGAAAAGAGAAAATACTGGTATTGGACATTTTACAAGCCATCAAGGGTGAATAAAGAAATCTGAAAAAGGGTCTGCAAAAGAACTATTTCTTTTAGTCTCCCCATGCATGTATCAAGTAAAACGTCTTCATTAGGTCGGGGGGCCTAAAAGCAAATATCATGGTCTGCACAATGCTGAAGGTCTGTGACTGACCTTTCTTTGGTTTTAATCATTGCAACTCTTGACAGCTTAATAAGTTGAAGGTGCCGGGTTGCAGTCTAACGTAATAAGGCCCACACCAGAGCCTTGGCCACCTATGATTGCTCCCATAAGTCTTAGCACATCTGGCTCTGTGTCCTTGGGTGAGAGATATTTTCCATAACTTTTCTTATGCTCAGAAGGCACCATCGGTTTTTATTAAGAATGGGGATGATACAGTGCACAGTGTCTCCTCGTGGTAGCGCATGTCCACAAGGCGTTCGACATTCATAATGCCACGTCGTAGTCACTATTATCCTTTCAGTTGACAACCACGGTGCAGTACAGCTCCAGTGCATCCCACCATGCAGTGTTTAACTTGCTAAATATTCCAGTAATATATGGGTGTACTTTGTAAATCACACTACCATATTTATTTCCTCCCCACTGAAGTATATTGTTAGACAGGATATATGCCATCCATATTCCATGGTTTATTACATCTATGGATGAATTGCCCACCATTTATGATGCACATAAGGTGTATAATTCTATATGCAGTAAAGTTGGATTTTTATGGAGACACAGCTTTTCACCCTCCACTTCTCATCCCCACTCTTAGCCCACAGAGGAAGAAATTAATCCACAGCTAAAAAACTATTGTTGTTGCATTAAGAAGAGTGGCAAATCTTTGATGATTTTCACTCTTTGAGAAAAGAATTAGCTCTAACCTAAACATTAGCATTTGTTTAGCAGACCACATAGTGTTTGATGAAATAACCACTGAAAACCATATTGCACAAAAAATGTTACATTTTAATTAATAGGAATATATACATATAATATATACATATATGAAATAGAAAGAAAATGGTTTTAAAAATCTATTGAATTCCTGCTGACCTCTACATGAACTCGCTATTAAAAGTTTGGACAAGCTAGTTAACCACATTGTCATCCAGGAGAACTACTTTTGGCACCTTGACATCTCATCATCTTATATCCCTGTGATGACAGACTTTTTTAGATGACGGACAGCCATACCTTTAAAGTGCACACTGGCCTTTTAACATGCCGGCACCGAGCGATACCACAGCGTTCAATTGAAAGGCTCCAGACTGAGGTGAGCTGCTATCATTAGCAGTCATGTTAATAAAGGGGACCAGGATTTGTTTGATGGGACTGTGACACAGTCAACCATCAAAGGCTACATCTCACCACCCACTCATTGCTCTGAACAGATGCTTTTCCACTGACTTTCCCTAACATCTTCATTGGTGTTCTGACCCAAAAGGCCAGTCTGCCTGTCTGCTGAATGCAAAAGGCCTGAGACATTCTCCTTGCTGGAGTCCTCAGATTTGTAGAATAAGGCGCCTAAATCTCTCTGTTGTATGCTGAAGGTTTGATCTCTGCTGTGTTTTAGCAGGGAGGCTAATGTAGTAGTTTGAACCCCTGAGCTTCCTGTTGGAGATATTTTAATGAATGGCCTTTGTTTGGGCTTCTGGTTGCCTCTGTGTGATCGTCATAGAAGCTATGCCAAGCCCACCGTTGATTGGGCACCCTTAAAGGTGAGGATGAAAGCTCTTGTGGGAGACACAGGGGGTTGAAAAGGGTGATGTAGAAGGGGAATAGATAAAGAGGTGGTATGGAGACAGCGTGGAGGTATTAAAAGCAAGCCCTTGCACTATTAAATCCATCCGTAGCAGGAACAGTAGAAATGTAAATGTAAATTGCCTATTACATTTTCATGTAAAGCGTCTTTTTCCTCCATTTGCGGCTGTGATTGTATGATGTCTGTTTAAATCTCATGAATACAGCAGCGAGTCACTTATCCAATGGATCCAATGTCTAAAATGAATTTTTAATATAGGATATGTTGAACATGTGGAGGATAAGGGCTGTCACACAAAACAAATGTTTAAAAATGGACCTAACGTCATATATTGTCAAGCACCTATGGTCATGAGCAGAAGAAACCACTAAATCACTGAGCAACTCTTTAATGTATTTATACAATCAAATATTTCCTGCCATGCTCTTATGCTTATTAAGTATTTTATTTATCTTACAGTTGACTAACTGGACATTATTCTCAGCTGCAGATCTAAGTCTGTCATTGCTGTTTAAAAAAAATATTTTCTGGAACTAGGACCATAATTTTGATATAATTTTCTGTTACACTGATTAATGTTAACAGAGATTTTCTCATGCCTCAAGTTTTATTCATATACAAGTTGAGATTATCATGATCTGTTTGCTTTTAACAAAGCTTTTTGCTCGCTTCACCCTGCAATCCTCATTTATCACGACCCTCAAACTTAGGAACAGATTTTTGTATTTGTTCTATACTCCCGTTGTTCTCTCCATCTTGCTTTTTTTTCCTTTGCGGTGAGGGCCAAATTGAAAGAGTGAGGCGCCAGTTTAAAGGGCAGACCCAGGTCCCTGCCTCCAGGGCTTTTACATCAGTGCTGACAGAAAGCCGTGTGAACCACTGGGAAATGTTTCATCGGTCACGACACATTATGCAGCCAAGTGAGAGCCACATTAAACTTTTCACTTACTCCATCAATGCTTCCATTTTATTGTCCGGCACGCCTGCTGACAAATCTGCAACCCAGGGTCCACTGGAGAGTTTAACAGCTCAGAATGTTTCCTCCAATTAATGTAATTCCTCGGGTCTTTGGAATAAGAAAATAAATTTTGCTGCGTTCCAGAGGTTTGGACATATATGTGGGTAGTTTACGCAGGGGGGCTGTAACTCTTCATTGCATTTGATGAGAAAAAACAAATACCTGATTGATTTAGATGCTTTCTTTAAAAAAAAATTAAATGAAAAACAAAACCTAAACATTCGGTTAGCAGCTCATATTGCATGCACGTTCAAACCCCTGTAATACTCATTTGGTGATGGATGGATTTATAAACATAACTTCTACTGACATAAGATGCAAAATACACATGGAAATGTAGTTCCAGAAGCATGCTGTCTCAAAAGATAAAAGTCATGCAATAAGTCAGATTTGAAAAGTTGAACCTTACATTAAATTTGATTTTAAATATTACCCATTACAGCTTCTGTATATGAGTAATGCTGTTCTTTTAACAATAGAATAGCATTACTCAGTTGTCTAAGCAACGTCATCCTTTACAGGGAATGAGGTCATGTGTAAGTTTTTTGTGCTTATGGATCATTCCCCTTAAAATTGCTGATATGTTCATAAAGAGAAAAAGTTAAGTCTGGATTGTTGTTCAGCCAGTGCTCCTGCCCCTGCAAAAAAAACCAAAAACAGAACTACAGCCATTAAAAGAAAAAAGTGTCAGACTTTCTCCTGCTGTTTCGCTGCTCTCTTCTATTCTGTTTTTTACTGTGTGAGTGTAATCTGAGGGCATGGGGTCCTGCTGATCAGACGAGGGAGGCGGCAGGAGGGGTAATAGTACGTTTTATGTTAAGTTTTCTTTACGAAGATTCACTTTGTACAAGCTAGAAAAAAATAAAAAAATAAAGTAGGGTCATGCATGATGGCTCACAGCCAGATACTAACCACAAGTATAACAACATAAGGAATATTAAACAGGATTTTCTATGTATTTGAAGACATCATGACTTGATAATCTCTCGATCTTCTTCCCATCCCAGCTCTCCTGGGGGAAGAGACAGGTTGCTAGTTTAGGGCTAAGACAGAGAGACACATAGCCATTCACTCGCATCTACAGCCAGTTTAGAGTCTAAATTAACCACACATGTGAGAACTCATACAAGCACAGAGAGAACATGTAAACTGCACACAGAAATGCCCTACTCTGGATTTGAACCAGGGACCTACATGTTCTGAGGTGACAGTGCTTACCACAGTACCACTATGCTAGCCTTGGTAACATAGATATGACTTTTTTCCACCTTTGAGTTTTCTCTATGTGCAGTTTTTTTTTTCTCCGTGTGTTTTATTTAAATTCAATACACACTAACACAGGAATAGAAACATACTTTTGCAATCAATTGTCCTTCAGAAGTTCCCCAGATAGTCATGGATGCTCACTGCAACGCTATAGCACACACAACAACTGGGCTAGCTGACCAAAAGACAAGGAGGATTTCCCCGTCTCATGGGCGAAGTAAATAAATATCATAATATGAAAAACATTGAATTGAAAAACACAAACACAGCAGTAAAAACATCTTTTTCAGTTTCTGTTTTTCGTGACCTTCTGCGGTACTCTTCACCTGTTTATTAGCCATCTCTCTTTCTAGACAATTTGATCATGTTGGGGAGTTCACCACATAAGAATGTGTTAGATTTACTCTTCTTGTTGCTCCAACTGCTTTTTCCCTCCCAGTCTTCCCATTTTCCATGTCTCCTGTCCTGTGCACAAGTACAAAAACCTTGGTGATGAGTGGATCATTGTGGGTCACAGACTACTACAAACTGGTATATGCAAGTTTTTAGCTGCATTTTTGTTATAAATGCTTTGCCATCTTACTTTTTCCAGAGTTTCTTGAATTGATTTAGATTTTTTTTAAAGCATTATAATTTAACATGACTGTGGCACTGTGTGGCACATTGTCAGTCTGCATGGAAGTAAAGGGATACCTCCCACACCAAGTGAAGATCGCTGGCTTGGTCAGTCAACCTCAACCCCCCTTGATCATGCCATCAACTGCTTTGTCATATGTGAAACCCACGGCATGCATTATGTTTGGCATTAATCAGACTTTCTCTCAGCCTTGCAAGGGGAAAATGTTCACTGGGGTCAGCCAAGGGACATAGAGAGATACAAAGTGTGAGAGAGGGAGAGAAAGAGAGAGCAGACAAACGTGGAAGAGGAGATTAGGTGAAAATAACTGTAGCATGGACAAGAGAGCTTTATTAATGGGATTATGGGCTCATAGATTTTGATATATCATTGGTTCAGAAAGGGAGTAAAAGTGTCAGGGAATACAGAAAATAAGAGGAGACAAGTATTTGTTAACAGTAATTTATTGAATCTCTATCACGGGGAGGTGAGAATGGGATTTGGCCAAGAAGATAAGTTTTTTATGTGAACAGAACTGGGTTGTATTGGTGTAGTTAACTTGGAAAAGACCTGCAGGATGAAACGATGCTAACCACAACACATCATTAAACTTGACATTTCATCCAAAATGGTCTCCTTTTTAAAATTTATAAGTTATTTTGTGGTTTTATATCAGAGAGCTATAGGCAAAATCTCTTTAATTACTGAGTCTGCCATTGTTTATATGCCACTACATAAAATTATGTTTAATAATGTGTAGCCAGTATCAAGATGTGGGGATTTACTAAAGCTATACCATAAAAGAGGCTAGCGCTTTTAATGGGAGGAGGAGCATTTACTTGTTACTAAATACAGCAGTTAACCTCTTTTGAGCACATTAGTGGGACCCAGTGTTAAATCTTTTTCCTATTATTTTCCCCACCCTGTTTATGATAGCTATAGCACTGTCAAAAATTTATTTTGCTTTTTAGTAATGACCTTTTTCTTGGTTCATTAAGCACAAACATATCCTCAGTGTTGAGGAGATCTAAGCCATTACAGAAATACATATTATAAAATAAAGCAAAGATAGCTTTTTCTTTTCTTTCTTTTTTTTTTTTGTTACATATATTTACACACTTTCAAAACCACCATCTACAAATTCACACATTTATTATTTAAGCTTTTTGGTGGTCCACAAGGAAACAAGGAATAAATTGAGCATTAGTGATGATCAATATAAGGTTTATACAATCCTGGGCAATCAAGATAAAGAAGTAAATAATAATAATAAAAAAAATCACTGAATGGCGGTTTGAATGTGGTTGTGTATTGTAGGAAAATGCACACGAGGTGGGCATAAGCTGAAACTGTTAGCGGGTATGGTTGTCTCATTTTGTTTTTGTCTCGTAGAGGAATACCATCTATGTAACTGAAGTAGGTTGATGCCTGGTTCTGTTTTTACTTCCAGAAATGTACCATGCAGACATCATCAAACACCAATACCCCTGCAGTAGTACCACCACTATGTGCTGCCACTGATTTCTCTCCAGCTGCTCACGTGGCAAATCCTTTATGTTCCCTCATATAAGAATTTAGTTACAGTTGTCTGCTGTCACTTATTATCTTATTGTCGTATTATATTTCCCACAGCGGGGAATATGGCTGTATAACAGCTTTCTTGCCCTGTGTTGTGTGCCTTGGAATCGTTCCAAAGACCCCGAACACAGTAAAGTACAACTTTCTAAGACTCCTGTTAAGACGGATTGCTTTCTCTTCACTCGAAACACAAGGAATCACTCAGATGTTTTACTGTATCTTGACTTGACTCCTGACAACAGGGAAAGAAAATCTATTTTAGGCACAACGATGGGAAATCAGCTATCGTTTAGTGCATATCTTTTCTAGAGGGTGAGGGGGTGGAGAGAGGTTGAAATTTTAAATGCCTCATTTTGATGAGCTTTGACAGTAATGCAGCCACATTGGCAAATGTAGCAGATTTCTATGACACCCATGTCATAGGGCTGTGGTTATGCTTCTGCTCGATCATTAGAGAAGACTTCTAAGAGAGACAAGTGAGATGTGAGTAATGGTGCTGAAGCAAGCTTGTATAAACATGTCAGTGAGCAGAAAAGTTCTCCTGTCATCTAGGTATTTTACTCTCAAAGAGTGACAAACTAAATAGCTAAAATCCCCTAGGCTAAAATCTGCACGCTCTACCACATTAGAGTATTGGCTTCTAATGCCATAAGAATGTGACAATCGCATTTTGAAACATTTTACATATTCTTTCTCAAACAGCCACCTTGTTAACCAACCATGTTTGTTTTTCCTGCTTCTTCCCCCGATGCATTTCTCTGCAGGCATGGCTTTGGAAGTGGTGATGAATGAGTGGAAGTTGACTCATTATTAAAGGTGGGAGATGATTAATAAGGACCATATGTGTTTTCCTCTATAGTGTAAATAAAATATATCATTCACGTAATGCAGGGCTGAGCTGGGAGAGTGATTTATGGGGTGTTAAAATGCACGAGGAGCCAAAGGCTGAAGCCCTCTCAGACACACTGCCATGACAGTGCCCTACCCCGCCGCTTTAACATGACTTAGCGATCTCACACTCCTGCTCCTTGCTATCGCTCTCTGTTTCCTTATCTCGATTACCACCGTGCAGGATTTATATGTCTCAGACTTTCGGGAGAGTTCCCAAAATTGTTCTGAGGTCATTCAGAACGAATATAAATGGGACCTCTAAAACCTTACATTTCAGAGTATAGCTGTATTTTTGCGTTTATCATTGATAACCCAGAAAAACTGCATATATATATATATATATATATATATATATATATATATATATAAAAAAAAAAAGAAAAAAAACAAGCAAGTCTCA
>VVHJ01038550.1:12657-28986 GCA_015107715.1 Tylochromis polylepis
CTTCTTTTTTTGGGGGGGAAAAAAAAAAAAAAAAAAAAATTGAATATGTAAGCTTCAACCTGGTACACCACAATTGTGCAGTCTTTCTGTGACCGATGTGTCACCGGGAGGGAGAATGAAATTTGAACAAAGCAGTCTTTCACTCATTTTTTTCTTTTTTTTATTTCAGAAAAAAAACATTCAAAAATTGCTGTGTCGTTAAGTGTGTATTTTTTTGTGTTCTAGTAACTCTGGTTTCACTTAGCATTTTGGTATTTCTGGTTTATGATATTTCCCCAGCTTTCAGGCAGTTACACTGTCCTCGTCTTCAACCTTGTTGCTGAGCAGCATCACTAGTTTGTGACACAGGAAATCAGATGACCGTATGCTAGTTATACAGCTGTGAATAATACTGCCACAAAGTAATGGAGAGAAAAGGAAATGTGGGGAAATGCACTGCTTTTTACAAAGGCATCTTGAAAGATTTTGTCTATTCACTCCATATATTCATGTCTATTTCCACTGAGGATCCCACTCTTTTAAAGCCACTTTCATAATGATATGATAAAATCATAGCAAACATAAATCTGCTAAGTCAGCTGTATGTCAGTTTACATCATGTGAAGATGTCTAGTAATTCTGTTCCCTAAATGAGTTTGTGTCTGTGTATTTTTGTGTGGCTGCCTTCAGACTATGCATAAACACAGAACATGTGTATGAAAATGTGTGTTTTTCACATCAAAAACGACTGACAATGGAACCTTGACTAGGCCCATGATTCAGTATCCTGCCCATTCCCCATGGTTCCTGACCTGGGGGAAGGATCTGTCTGGGTTTTGGCAGGCTCTATAACCACTGCCCTCCCTCACTGCATTTATCACCACTTCATCTCAAATAGGAAAATAGGGGCACTGACTTTTTTTATTTTTTTCGTTTTTTTGTGGGGTGGAGGGTTACAGCTATTTCTCCAAATTTCTTTTTAAGTCAGGCCCTTCCAGGCCCACTGGTGGCAGCTGCCTATTCTGCTGTTCACTGGGGGCATGCCCTGGTTTCATGTGTGCTGTTGTGGCGGGAGTAAAAGAGAGAGAGGGAGAAAGTGGAAGAGGAAGATGGAGGAGGGGAATAGAAACACTCCCACTGTGCCAGCGTGCCCCAACCTCAGCCAGGGTGACACACTTACCAGCCAACATTCTGTCACCTTGCCGTGACACTGCAGGAAAGCCACGCTCTGCCTCTGAATGGGGGCACTGGGTGCAGAGGGAACCTGTCGAAGAAGACTCCTAAATCAGGCTGCTGGGGAGACGGATGTTAATGTGCTGTCTCGATGTCTTAAAGTACAAAGTTAGAGCCACAGACTCTTGCTGAGAGAGGCTACAAGACTGCGGCTCTCTCATATCCTTTGTTTACACAGCCAGTGGAGTGGGACTACTTTACCTGGACCCACTGAGTTCACTCACACAAATCCTTCAATACGTACAAGTGAACATAAGAAGCTTAGCCCAGAGAAGGCAATTGAGTCTGCTTTCCCAGCCATCCTCTAGAAATGACAAATTAGAGATGTTAAACAGCCTGGTGTGGGTATTACAACTAAAGAAGCATTTTCAGTAGAGTTATGTACAAAGAGTTATTACTACAAGCAGCAATGCTATAAGCTCAGGCTTAGGCTTAAGTTCAAGTATTAACTACATCTAATATTCTGAAGTAGAATTGATAACATACAAATCATCCATTGGTTGCCATCCTTTAAAATATATATTTATATAATTCCTTGACTTAATTTGGACATGTATGTGGCACTTGGATTTATTTTTTCTGTCTCTAAATACTGACTGCATCAAACATATCTGTATCTGTCCCCACCCCACCGTATTCCTTCCCCCGCCCCAAAGTCAGTCCTCTTTTCCTATAGCTGGTACCCAAATAACATAGAGGCTCAGTAAGAGCCATGTTTAAGCTAATACACAGCATTTTCATGGAGTGGGTGTAACTGACACCAATCCCAGTGGGGCAATTACAGGAAATTAATTACCAGCCATTCCTGTATTAATGGTTTATTCCAAAATAAAGCAAGCTAATTTATTCATTTTGACACAGAAAATTGATTCAATGAGGATTATAAAAAGTTATTTGTTAAACAAAATGGAAGGGAGGAAGGGGAAATGAAGCAGGGGTTAAAAAAAGAAAACGTGAAAAATCCTGCAAAATGCAGTAATTAGTGGATAATAATGCCACTGCTAGCAGTGCGCTTCCCCAATATGACTGTAGGTATTTGACCGAGAATTAAGAACCATTTCCCAATGTCTGTTCTTCCTTGCCTGTATTGTACGCGGCACTGGAATCTCACACCTCCAGCAAAGAAGCAAAATTTCTGCAGAGCAAGGGTGATGAGGAGGGGTGATGTCCTGTGAACCTGGGGCCTGAGGGTGAGAAGAGAAAATGGGTAGGTTGTCAGGGAGTAAAAGAGCGGGAGTGGGGGAGACATAGAGTGACAATGCAAGATGAGTTAGGGAGTGAAGTGGGATGGTGGGAAGTAAGCGGGAGTGAGAGAGAGAGAGAAAAAAGAGAAGGCACTCTGACAGCCTGAGAAACCTTGAGGTACCATCTGGCGTGTGGGGGCCAAAGGAAAGGGCTCACCGACCCTTGACCCAGATCCCCCTTTTAGCAAACATCCCAGTGCTGCAGATTTATAGTCTGCTGAGGAACAATATCTGTCAAAGACCTGAGGTGAAGGCTGGCAGTGTCCGATTATCTTCAGGTGACCAGAAACAATTCCAAATACGAATGCTCAGGATGGGGTGGTGCACTTGTGAGTTTGACCTCAGCAGCAGTTCAGACAAAACAGAGCAAGAGTAGAATGTATACTGGAATTTTTCTTTTGCTTTTTCTGTTGGTTTTTTGTGTTTCTGGCTTGTTCCTGTTTAAGAACTGAAGGAATACCAAAAAAAAAAGAGGGGAGGGTCATTTACCTGGCAGCAGTGAGGGGCTGTGATTTTACAGTATCTCACAGAATTAAAGAGTAATATATGATATTAGTATGAAGACCAGTCTGCCCTCAGCTGATTAGTTTGTCTGAATATGCCTGGGCCCTGTTTTTGTTTTCAAAACTATTTGGTTTCCACTCAGCTCAGCAGGAACGCCACAACAATAACATTAACTGTTCGGGGTCCAATGTAACAAGGATCAATACTGCCTGCAGAGATTGTTAGGACGCCCCAAGGCAAAGCGGCCCCCACAATCGCACATGCATACACACATAAAAGCCTACACATGAACACGAGCTTCTTTACTCAACCGCAGAGAATCAAAAACTACCTTAGAACAAAAGATTAAGAAGAATACTCTTGTGGTAGCCAGCTGTCATTCACCATCACATTTGATTTGTGCAACGGTATCCAATAAATCCGGTCGCTTGCTTTCCTTTCTTTCTTTTTATTGCTCACTCAGACTCTTTTGCCCTTTTTTTTTTTGCATTTTAAGAGGGGGGTGGGTAAGTCTTTACATGGGCTCAAACCTGAATAGACCTTTGTCTTGCTCATTTTTCCTGGTTCTGACTCTGTCTCTTGTAGGATGCATTGGGTAAAGTCCCTCTCAACCTCAGATGCAGGCAGGCTGTGTAGTAGCTAGTTAGCATTCAGAGCAGCTATGCTAACACCCAGCAGACAAGTATACCATGGGGGGCCGATAAAGGACTCGCTTTCTTAGATGTGCTCTACTAGTGTGGCTTGAAATAATCTACTCAGTGATGACTTTTTGTGGCTCACGTTACAACTAAAAAGTTAAATGATGTGATGTAAATGGCATATTTTTAAAATTTGTGTTGACAGGGTGATTATTTTATAAGTGAATGACTCTTAAATGCAAAGAATTTCAACGCTTATCTAAAACAACAGTCCAGAATGTCTCGCTTGTCCACGCCTTTTCTGCCTCCCCTTTGTGCAGTGTGCTGGCATCATAAATGCTAACGTCTGCTGGTTAGCAAGGCATTTCTTAGCTGGTGGCCCAGAATTCCTGATATTTACTATCAGGAAGCAGCAGGATCAGTAATGCTAACTATGTGGATCATTCTTAGAAGACTCGGCAACAGCCGTCATGCCCTCATAATAATGCTGTGCATTTCAGCAGTATGTCTCAATTGAGAGCTGCAGCAACCCAATGCTTTCATTGTTCTTGTCCTCTTTTGTGATGCAGTCAGGAAAAAAATTCATTTCTTTTCTAATGGCATGAAAAGATTTCATTGAAGTGCAGATTGAGAGTGTACCGCTGTGGGTTGTGGAGCGAGGCCAAAAACACAGTGCCCGCGAAAATGCCCTGGCTCGGCAGTATCATTCCAGAAGCAAAATGGTGTTCTTCACTGAAGCTGAGCAACGTCATAGCAACCCAGTGAAATGCATAAAAGATGACCTTAGAGGCACTGGCTTGACATGCACTTCCACAACAAGACACAAGATGGGCTGGTTTCAAATTTACAGAGGTCAAACGAGGCCGAGCAGCCAAGTGACAGTTTGTGCTATGATATATTTGTAGCATGAAAATGTGCATTTATTAAAATGATGTATCTGCAGACAGGATCACATTTGCAAGAAATCTAAAATCTTTTCTCATTTTCCCTGCATGTCTTTGTAAATGCTTGCATTGTAGCACACAGGGACTGTCAGCCTGCCTAATTGCAATCTACTGTGTGTATATAAAAGTGCCCGAGATAATAAAGAATGCTTGGATTGTTTATTATCCATGACCTCATATATCTCTTTTCTCACTCTTTCTGTGTGCGATAGACTGCTCTTTAACCTTACCACTGTCTTCAGCATAAATATATCATTTCTCCGAGTGTGGTAGTATTTTTCATAGAGCTTATTCTGCAGGTGAAGTTGTTGTGAGCTGTAACGGTGAGTAGAGCAGGCAGGTCTTCCTCGCCAAAGTGCTTGGTAGTAATGGTGGAAATTGGCTGATGCTTTAGAGATCCAGCCCAAGTGGAGAGACTGTTTCAAAATGACACGTGAATGGAATTTCCTTCCTCCTGCTGCACATCCTAACCTCTACCATGTAAAGAAAAGAGAGAAATGTGTGTCACCAAATAAATTCAGAGAGAAAAGAAGGCAAGCTGGTGGGTTTGTGTGCGTATTCACGGGAAAATGTGTTTACAGTATGTATGGTAGATGTGTGTTATCAGTGTGAGACGACAATCCAGCAAGAATGAGATGGGTGAAAGAAAAAGCAATTGTCCTGTAGGGCTCAGACACTCATGAAATTAATCTATTATCTTCCTGTGCAGCTGCCATGTACTATACAAGGTGCTTGACAATTCCCTGTACCATTGC
Organism: Tylochromis polylepis; assembly: GCA_015107715.1. Classification (NCBI taxonomy): domain Eukaryota; kingdom Metazoa; phylum Chordata; class Actinopteri; order Cichliformes; family Cichlidae; genus Tylochromis; species Tylochromis polylepis. The sequence goes on from VVHJ01038550.1 coordinate 17,955, forward strand.
AACTCCGTGACATTTGCCCATTCACTAAGCTCGCTGACACCAACAGGATCTGGCCTTGCCGCCAAATTAAGGCAACGAGTGGGGAAATGAGAGCAGTGGCATCGGCCAGGAAGAGCCAGAGAGGCGGGATAGATTACCCCTTGTGTTTGAAGACCTGACCTAAGCACCTTGCCCAGGGGCTTTTTATCAGCTGGAGCTGAAAAACACCTTCAGGAGGGAGACGGCGATATAACCACAGCCAGTTGTAATGGTGTGACAAGGCTGTGCTGTCCTTGCACAAGTCTTCACTGCCCTCCCTCCTCCCTTCACTACTATCCCCTACCCTTCTTCCTCCTTCTCTACCAGACTGAGTCCTCTATCTAAAACTCCGTCCAGTTGGGAATGGGCAGACTTTAAATGCCTGTCGCCCAGTGTCACAGAAGTAGCTGCACACGGGGTGTCCAGTGTGACAACACAGGCTGGGTCCTGTCAAGGGCAAAATGAATTTGTTGGAGGAAGGAATGTGGAGGGGGAGAGAGAGAGCAGAGAGGGGATATATTATGGCAAATGATGAATAACCCGAAGGTGCACAGATACTCCGCAAAAGCGATGAAAAGAGGCGAGGCGAGAAGGGAGGAAGCAAAAGAAGAGTGGTAAAGAGGGGTCTAGCCTGGCTGTAGCTAGCTTGGGCTTATGGATAGCAGCTGTCAAAGGAGCAAAGTTTTATTTATTTATTGTTGGTCTGCTTAAAGAGACTGGTGAAGGTCAGGTTATGTGTCTGCTCCCCAGCTTTGTTGTGTGAGCTGGATCAATTTATGAAATATGTCTGTTAACAATGCTGCCGATGTAATCTCTCTCACCTCCTTATGCACTCTTTCACACTCCGGTCTCCTTTTTTACAATTAGACTCCTGCTCTTGCCACTGCAGCTAAGGTAACCTCATCACTATAATCACTGCTGCTGCAATTGTATAATGAAGAGGTCAGAGTATTGTTTCCTTGAAGAAGTAACTGGGAGGTTCTGACAGCTGTGACTGCAGTATCAGTGTGTTCAAAGGATTATCTTATAGATTTCCAGAAAATGGTTATTTATTGTTTAATAGCACATGGATAGCTGAGGTCTTTTGTAAATCAATTGAAAGTTGTGTATTATATTTCAATTCCACATCACCACTTATCCATTATCTACATTCTGGATTCCTGTACTGCCACGTGTACTGTGATTAATGACCACCTTTTAAAGTAATGTGCTTCTGTATATACAGTGCTGTATATTGTATCTATACAATATGCATAACGTGCAATTATAATTTATGTCCATTGTTGGGTGTTTGCTTTTAGTCTAACAGTCCAAGTGCTTTAAGAGTCAGTTTTACACAAAGTAATGAACAAAGCAGCAGTTTATAGGTACACTGCAAAAAAATTTCCAAATATTAGAAATATTTGGAAATAAATGCTTAATTTGAGAAGTAACTTGCGTCTTTCTTAATTTGAGTAAAAACCTAGCTGATGAACCAGAGGATTTTTCTTAAATATGTGATATCTTTAGTGGTTTTACAGACCATTTAACAAAGTAGTTGTTCTCTTACACCAATAGAAGCAGAGCAATATTACCAAAACAAAATTGACACTGGAAATGGCATTTTTCAACATAAGGAATACTGAAGTTACAGCTATGGAGTACATTGAAGGAAATAAAATTATCATCACAGATGAATATCAATGGTGTTTCCATGTAGAATAGACTTCAGGTCAGATCGCCTCTTAAAAAGTGATATATATATATATATATATATATATATATATATATATGATTATAGCAAACAAGGAATTAAATGTGTTTATTTTGTTCCGGGAGTTTTTGTTTATTTTCGGTTTATTAAAAAAAAAGCCAAAAATAATATGGTTAGTGCATGACTGTGAACAAACATCTTCTTCATATGCACAGGGTAGGCTTACCAGAGCATCTAAATTCTGTTTAATTTGGTGCATGGTGAACTTTACACGTTGGACTCTCACAATTAGCCCCTCTCTGTCCTCAGTGTCAGCACCATAAACTCAGGAATGCTGGTAGTTAGAAGCAGAGGCCCTGAAAGTGTGAGGTCATAAGATTGAGTCAACATTGAATGTTTTTTTTCCATCTCATTCTTTTTAACTAACAACTTTTTTTTAAAAAATTTGTTTATTTTGTTTAATCCAAATCAATAAAGACATCATAGGAAACAATTCTTAAACATAAACTTACTAACATTAAGCTAACGTCCGGTGATGTCGGTTCTGCTTTCACTTTTGGAACTATTTTTCAACCATTTCAAACTGTTTATCTACAAAGAGGTCTCATCATTATTATTTTTTTTCCTACTCTCTTGTTTCTGGTTGATCCTCAGAAAACCCTACAACTTGACCACCACAACTGTTTCACTCTTAAATCATCATCTAAATCTGCCCCAAATTGAAGTCATTATCATTATTAAATAACCATTCAGTTTATAAATGTTGGCGGCAGTGTTGTAGTCTACTAAATGCTGTGTACTGAGCGCATCCCATAGGTGTGTGTTTGTGGTGGTTGTGCTTGGTGCTCAGTTTAATCTCATTCTGACTCTCTGGCATGTCACGCAGACTGTGGCCTGGATCACTGCTTCATGACCAGGCCCCGCGGTCCTTTCCTCAGCCGGCAGACCAGAGCAGAATCATTCACAGTTCGTTTCAAACCCCAAAGCGTGTCTGATCACTCTGAAGATAGCATACTCTTTTGAGTGGATCTCCTTCTCCTACCTCCTGAAAAAAAAGAGTGAAAAAGGGTAACAACATGGGTTTTTAGGGGGATTTTTTTTTTTTTTTTTAAAGTGGTTGGACATCTGAGTTTAATATGGTGTTTTGTTGGTGGAGATGGGTCACACGATTCGTCTTCCCTAAAGTGAAGGTATTCCTGGGGGTAGGAAAAACAGGGTGACAGGGTTGTGACTAAACAGTTTGAATGACAGCAAACCAAGGGAAAAAGCAGAAAGACCAGTTTGTTTTGGATAGCTGTAAGCTGGACAATTTATAGACATAAATGTAAACATAGAGCTGGAACGTCTAACCCCCCAAATTCAAGATTAAGAAGTAAAATGATTCCAAAGTGACCACAGATTACAGAGTAAAGATGAGTTTGATGGAAAGTGTATATGGCATGGGTACTTAGCGGTAGGCAAAGGCAACCGAATGACAAGAAGAGAACTGGGCCACGGGAGGTCCAACTGTTACATTTTGTGAGTGACGTAAATAAGAGCTTTGGAGATTTCTAGCCCAAGAGCCATGACCATGTAATTATCACAACTTAGGGATCAATATCCGCTCATTTGCAGGACAAAGCTGCAATCTAACCATCAGTCCTCTTTGCTCCCTTTCTTGCATGTTTCTAAGTGACTTTGACAACTAAACTGCATGTGTGCCCAGTTTTTAAAATAGCTTGTCTTTCTTTCATGTGGCAGCATATTGAGCGCTCCCACGCACACATAATTTTTATGAAATACGTTAGTGTCGAGCATGTGCTCCTTGGCCCTGAATATCAAGAAACTGACACTGATAGAGAATTTATTTGATCCACACAGTCGTATCCCTCCACCCTTATTCAAACTGTGGATTCATCTAAATTCTATGGAATCTACAGCAACACATTTCTCTTTTTCTCTTTCTCTCTTTACGCCCTCAGAGTTCAGAAGCTTGTAGGTCTTTAATTATGTATAATATTCTTTTGCCCTGTTTTATGGAAACTCCAGACTGGATTCGCTCAAGTCATCGACTTGAAAGTTTGAAAACCTCCAGTGACAAGAATATTAATGTGCCAGCAGTGTCATATCTGTTTCAGCTCATGCATATTCAATGTCCCCCCAGCTCTCCAAGATTTATGTCAGACTTTGCCAGAGTGTAGTTTTCCACCATTGGAGATAATAGCATGCTAAATTGATGTTATCGGGGGCAGGTTTTTTTTTTTTCGTCTCTACTCTTCTCCAGGTCGGGGGGTTGTGGAGGGGAGCGAAGAGCAACCCACTTGTCTGGCTGCTATTCAGTCTGTTGGCAGCTTTAATGCTCACCTCAACCCACTGGCCTGTTCTGTAGTAGTAGCAGACTGAAAACCTCTGTCATGGGTGGAGAGGAGAGCATATTTTGGAAGGAGATTAGGGGCGATCCTGTGGATTATCTTTTAATTAAGGACGGTTGAGTTGTGCCCACTCTGGTGGAGCAAACGCCCAGCTGCTAATGAAGTTTAAACAGACATACTTTATTTAATTACCGCTAATCGCTGGGGCCCAAAGTCCGGCCCTCTTTGATCTGCCTGTCGCACTGTAATCTTCCTGGCAGATACCATCTCCCGTTCTACCCGGATCCCTTTTAGAAGTTGCTACGGGAGGTCCAAGATTAACCATGGGTTAATTGAGACAGCCAGGGTGGAAGTGTGCGTGCGTGTGTGTGTGTGTGTGTGTGTGTGTGTGACAGAGAGAGAGGACCAGAGATGGAGAGTGGGAGGGAGGATGGGCAATAAGTTGATTGATGTGTTTGTGGCTTTAGAAGTCATCCTGTTTTCTCTCTCTCTCTAGCTCTCTCCCTCTCTCTCTCTGTCGTCACACCAGGATGTTTTGGTCACATGCTGCTTGACTGGTTGCCATTATGGTTTACCAGGGAGACCCAGAGTACAACTGACCTCTTTTTCAAAGATTTCTGAAAACTGTTTAGTGTCCTTTTATCAGCTTGTAATGTCTAGTGAACTATTTATGATTCCATATTTTTCATATCTGGGACTTTCTAAATTTTCTGTTGAGTTAGTCAAGCAAACATTCAAACCTTTCTTTGATGGATGTTCTTTGTGCATACCAGACATCTCACAGTGTGTCCTTCCACCCCTCCACATTCCTATACAGCTATACATCACTGATCCAGCTGTTGTTTCCTTCAGCGGTGTTTATTGAACATATCAGTTTAAGCGGATGGTGAGCAGCCTCGCTGTAAGGATCGGAAAGGTCAGCAGAGGCAGCAGAGAGTATGGTGGAGAGGTTTGTGTGACGCTGGGTGTGTGAGAGAGGAGAGGAAAGGAGAGGAGGGGTGTCTTTATCTGACCTGGGGGAGCTATGGGCTTCCTGTTAATTGGGTTAGTGTAGCGACCAGGGGCAAACCGTGTGACTGGAGAAAAATACTGTGAGAAAAACCCTAAGAGGCACTTTTTTCTCAGCTGAGACATATGGCAGAGGAGCTGTGAGCACACTGAGTCTTCATCTGGAGGTGTGAGAAAGAGCAGAGAGAAGGAGGGAGATGCATGTTTCCCCAAATTAATGCGGTATCCCCAAATCGAGTGTAAAAGAGCCAGCGGACACACTTGCTGTGGTAAACTGATCTCCCTATCCGTAGCTCTATCTAACATATGCACACACATACGAACTCACACACACACACACACACACACACACACACACACACACACACACACACACACACACATATACACAAACTCAAAATCCTTTGTCTTTCTAACTCTCACACCCTCTCAAAAATCTCCTCCATCTTCACCCTTTCAGTGTGTTTCTATTTCTTTCTTTTACCCCTTTGCTCTCGCCTGCCTGTTCCCATCCTCCACAGCTGAAAGATTGCCAATAAATGAGTGATTTATATTCCGATAAGAGATGTTAACTAAACCGCTGCTTGCATATTCATACCTGAAGCTGTTGATTAATGCCAGCTTCACCATAACAGAAAATGTGTATTGTTTTTCTTTTTTTCTTCTTCTTTTTTTTGTTCATTGTAACATGAACCATAGAGTCAGTAAAGGCTGTTATGTGCCACAAAGAGATTTACTGCTTTAATTATCCAAAGTAAAATGGCTAAAAATATTCATAGCCCTGCTTAAAACATGGTTGATGGAATTATGCATTGCATTTTGTGAATAATTGAATCTTTTCTTCAGATTGTGACAGAATAGCTAATTTATTAATAGACGTACACAAAGTCGAGTCAAAGCCTGTGTCGGTCCTGCGGGTAGAACTGCTTTCAAGAGAATGAACCCTTGTTAAATAAGTTACAGAACACAGTCCTGAGCAGACGCCTCAGTTGCAAACAAACCCAAAAGACAGAAAGGGAAGGGAGAGAGAAAGACAGAAAATGCAAGGAGCTTCGCAGACACCGGGTGTTAAACACAGTGACGTCTCAGAGGCCCTTCGGTAGAAGAAATGAAATATTAAATGCTTTCGTGTTTATTAACGGGATGAAACAAAGGGCTGCTTCCCTTTGACTTGTGCACATTGACACTTGGCACAGAACAAACAAAATCAAATATGGTATTGATCCATAATGGATGAAAAAGCCATCCATGAATGAGTGGCATTATTTAAGAATTAGGAAAGGGAAGAAACAGAGAGCAGGGAGACACACTGTTTGGAAACATCAACATTTTGTCAGCTGCCTGACTAATACATAAGTCTGGTTTATTACACATAAGTGTTATAGATGAATTTCATGTCATGACCAAAAATATATTATTGGGCACTATATTTTATTAAGCGTTTAAAATGCTTACACTAGATCATATTTCATGCATTTCCTTTTATTTTTGAATGCAAATGCATTCAAATTTGTAACAGGCAACAGTTTTGAGTGAGTCAGTTCAATGCATCACATAACATTGGTGACAGTGGTTCATGCAAGCCACTTTGCATGTCTTCCGTAGTAAAGCAGGCCCCGGGGTGACATTTAATGTTGTTAGCAGTTTAACCCCAAGTCCCTCTCCTTGAGGCCCTGTCATGTCCGAGTGGCACCCCAAATAAGCACTTTTGACATGGGGGGGCTGCAGGCCTGTGGCCCCTGCTTTTGTTGACAGTTCCTAACAAAGGGCCCCCTCTTCCATTGATTGCCCTTTGCTGTTATGCAAATTCAAAAGTCTCACTGCTGCACAACCATGGAAGGAAGGTACACGGTTTACAGTAACTAAAAAAGTAGCTTTCTCTTTTTTTTCTTTAGCAAGGCATCTGTGTTGTATCACAGAAGTTAAAAGCTGTATCCCTGCAGTTGTTTAATCTCTGCAGAACAAAATAATACACCTTAAAAGCATACACGGAGATAAATTTACAAGTGTATGGCCACAACTACATGGAGCAATGTATACGGATGAGCATGTGCATACCTAAACACAGACAGAAACAAGCACCACTATTCACTACCTATGATCTCTGACTCACCCACATACTTAGTCTCACTAGCACACATTTGACACACAGCTGAAAATCCCCTATAGCCTATTCCTTCTGGTTATGGTTCAAATTCTGTCCTAATGCCTTCTCCAGCTGTGTGTTTGTGTGTCCCTAGGGAGTTCAGGCATAGCTGCTGTTGTGACCTGATAGCATCTGGGAGTAACTGATGGTTTTGCCCACATGCTTCTGAGCCTCAGGACCCCTCGGCCGTCCTTGCAAAGCCAGTTTCCCTTGGACCCTTTCAACACCTCCTCGACACCCGCTTAATACAAATTCCACCAGTGAAAATCAAAACATTCTGGGTTTTTTTTTTTATTGAAAATGTGCCTGTAGAACGATTTCTCATTATCTTTGAAGTGGACTCCCTTGTCACGGTGAACATAGAGTGAAAAGGTGAACCTAAAAGGCCACTTTACATGTTTTCATTTCTATCATTCCTCATCAAGCTGCATGGTTGTAACCACAATGAATTTCCCCATTAAAGAAACTTTGTGCTTTTAGTTGAGTTAGTTTGACAAATTCCTAGTTGAAAATAATTATGTAAAGCACATGGCAGGGGAGTGAGGTAAAACACCAGAATAGATGATTTCGCTCTTGAGTTATTTCATGACTACCTTGACCTCAAAACTCAAGGTTATCAAGGCATCAGAACAGCCTGTTCTAGGATTCCAAAACACGACAAAAAGTTGTTTATCCAAGGCTGATGAGGTGGTGATGAGTTTTTTCTTCCCTCCAAATTCGCTGAACCTTTCCATATTGTTACATAAATTGCTCGCAGAGTTGCAGTGAGGGTGAGAATGAGTGAGAACATTTTAAGTTTAGGCGTGCTTAATTGCACTGAGATGTGATAGCGGCCCTCGTGTATAGGCAAATCACGTCATCCTGTAACACTGAAGTTATATTATTTAACCCCCCGGGATCATACCCCTGGACCAGTGTGTATGAAGTGCATTTTTATCATCCCTCTCACATTTCACATGGAACTGTATGCAAGTATGTTTGTTTTCATGTCAACTTCTAAAGTGAAACAGAGGCAAAAAAAAAAAGGAGTAAAAAGTATGTGATGGCCGATGAGGGGATGCATATGACCCTCTCTGTAGGAGGAAAAATAAACAAAAAAAGGGAATGAAAAGGAGGAGGAAGAACGGAGGAGGCGGAGGAATAATAAAAACAGAAAAGAAGTGTTTCCATGCTTTCTCCAGCTGTTTTCCCATGGAAAGACACCGGTTATCCTACACGGCTTGTTACAATAGAGCAAACAAGCCTGGTGGGATCTGGAATTGACAACTTGTGTCTGCTTAGTTACACTAGTTAATGACCCTAATTATCTTCCTCCTCGCTGTGAACAGTCAATAAACAATTAGTGTGGCATATGGACCCCCTAAACTCTGTGTTTTCTATCTCCAAGACAATGGGGTGTCCTTCTCTGGCAGTGGTAAAGTGTCACTACAGGCTGATTAAAGTACATGGGAAACAGTAATCAATGGCTTATCCTAAGACCCTAAACATTATCCTTTCCTACTAGGTTTTGACTCGCAGCTTCAAAAGCACTGACAAATGGAGCAACTTCATGCATAGAGTCCATCCATATATCTTTTATCTTCTACTTCCTTAGATGATTAATTAAGAAAGAAAGAAGGCATGGTGCTGATTAATATGTTTGCACCGAGGCCTTCGGGCCTATGGCTAGCTTTATCTGTGTAAGCCCCTTCTACTGACCATCTTCCACACGGCCACATCTTTGTCATATGTTTATGAGCCTTTCAATAGGGCTTTCTCTCATCCGTACCAATAGGTAGACAAGAATGGCTAGCTAAAGGGAGGAAGAGAAAAACCTTTTGAATATGGATGGAGTTCAGGTGAACTACACCTGAACCCTGCCTGTGATGTCTTTATAGAGAGTGTTTCTGACTTTCCTTTGCTTTTCAGCCACCATCAAAAGTTCAAGAGGCAGTAGTGTTTTGTATTCAGGGAAAAGGGAACCTTTGAAACCTTTGGGATAAAAGCATTGCACTGTGTCAGTCTGCAAGGTAAAGGAGAAGGAGGGAGAAGGGCTAAGAGGGTGCATGAGAGGGGAGGAAAAGGGTGCACTTTGTTGTGCCATTTCACAAGGATAATCTGAAATAAGCACCAACCTTTATGCAGGAGAATAACTAATAAATGTTAACTAGTATGGGCCAAGTTTTACAGCAGCTGGTGACCTTTGAATCAGGGTTCAAGGTTTTTTTAAGTCTGCTCTGACAAATGTGTTCATTCTTTGGCAACTAAATATAGGAATTCAAACACTTTATCAAAATTGTAACAGACGTATTATGTATTTAACACAAAAGTACAGAGACAAAATAACTTAACAATTGCTCTAATAGCATTCATCTAGTCTTGATAACCTGTCTTACCTTCCATTTGAGTATTACTTAACTCAGGCTGAAGTAGTAGCTGATGCTGATGAAAATCATGTAGCCATTTTCAGAATAAGGAGGTGCAAAAGTTGCATTTTTCATTGTGATCATTTCTTTGCAGAGCAAGTTCAGACTACATTTGAGTTTTAGAAAGTTTCTGCAGTAATTTTAGGTTTCTTAAAAACTGAAAAAAAGCCCAGTAGCACTGTTTTGAATTTTTCCCTTTGGCTAGAGTAGAAGATTTCTGATCTCTTGGTACAAACTGTATCCCTGCTGGCAGAGAGTCTGATGTCTTGTAATGGCCCTCCGTGGATTTGATAAGATTATTGCTTTTCTAAATGTAATGTTTTTCCCCTTACTTTTCTCTTTATATGGATACTGTTTCTGTATTCATGATACAGTATTACAGCTATGTGGCATTAAAAAAAAAGTTTGGCATAGAATTGTGTAAAAAAAAAAAATTGTCATTGCTATGCATGAGGCTGTGAAGAACAGATACCGGATAGGGTTAATCCAGCTGACAAGGATACTGGCGATTTATGATGGTGAGAGTAATCAGCAATAGCTTGCAAAATAATAGCTTATTTTCCTAATAATGCGTTATCATTATTATGACATTCATATAAAATTCATCTTACCATAACATAGTTTCATGCCAGCATTTTAACATGTAATCAGCAACTGCGACTTAAATATATTTGGGCATATGAGTGCAGCGCAAACACAAGTTCATGCTCTTCCCTCTTTGAAATGAATGCACGTGTGGGGAACAGCTGCAATGATCCATCATCATCTCAAAACAAGACAAAACAAAACAGAAGGAGGGTCTTTCTGTGTTTTGATTTGATTTTAAATTGGAGCTTAAGGTAACTGTGTGTTTGGAGGGACACTGCTTGTGTTTCCACTCCTCAATTTTTTTTTTCTTTCCAGTGGGTGTGTTTGAATGTGAGAGAAAAGGCACGGTGAAGTGAAACAGTAAACTGATTGAACTTAGTAGAAATATAGGCCTACAGTTTAAAAAACAAAAAGGTTAAAAACAAAGAAGAGCAGGCAAAGATAATACCATAAGAAATGACCAAGGTACATTTGTCTACTTTTGTTGTCAGTACACTAAATCATTCGTGTGACCAGGCCTGCTCTTGTTGTACCCTGTAGGCTAGTTTAGTTCTTTCTCTTCATGCTTGAAGTGGGAAATGATAAAGTTTTTCTCTCCTGTTGTGTGTTTTGTATTTGGACCAGACAAAATGCATTAAAGAGTGTGGATAGTTCTTCCCTGAGGGTGTCCTTAGGAGAGCACAAATTGCCCAACTCTAGTGTAATTTTCGTCTTACCAACAAATATTATAGATTCTGTGTTTTTTATTTGTAAAAAAAAAAAAAAAAAAAAAAAAAAAAAGTTTTGTTTTTATTTTTTTTTTTTTTTTTTTGGGGTTTTGTTG
>VVHJ01038550.1:30983-47798 GCA_015107715.1 Tylochromis polylepis
CCACCACTTCAACCTTTTTTTTTTTTTTGTCCTTTTTTTTCTGAGTTACACAGAGGAAGAGCGCTCACAAGAAGTTTAGAGGACATCGTGTTGAGGAGGATGATGCTCATGAGAGCAAGCAGAGACCTCTTCCTGCCACGCCAGATGTAGCCAGACCCCACCTGATGCCTCTTCGCTGATCGGCTTCTTGGTGGAGCCTCAAAACCACTAAACAGAGGAGGGCCTGTGTGTAGGAGTGTTTATACAAGGCCTGTAAGCATCCTCACATGTCGTCACAGTCTTAAGTTCAGAGAAGCAGCCTTCTTCACTTAATGTGGATTACAGAGCACTTAGTGGGTGGGGGGATAGCTTTGCTTCTTTTGTACCAAAGATATTTATATTTTGTGTCCTGTTGACTTATGATTGTGATGTTAGCTAAAATGCATTACACATCTTATTACAGCACTGGTCTGATGTGTCTTCTGTATAATGATTGTAAAACAAATGACTTTTGCTCCTGAGCTCGTATATATATTTAGAAAGTTGAGCATGAGTTGTTTTTTCTTTCCTTGTGAATAATCCCTCTTCCTCCTCAGTAAAGGACATGTCGAGCTGGTGTGACAGGTTCTGCACTCTGTTAACATAACCTCCTGTGTTCTAACATGGTACAGACACCACTCATCCTCGTGTTCCCTGATGGGAGAGAGAGAGACAGACAGAAAGACAGCGAGAAAGTAACAGCAGCTGAGACAGAAGAAGATGAAAATAGAAAAGGTGTCCTTTATGTGTGTGTGTGTGTGTGTGTGTGTGTGTGTGTGCGTGGGCTGGAGGGAGGGAACTTCGACCGCAGGCAAACAATATGGAATTTGAAATATTGGCTGGCGTTGTGATTGAACATGGCTCCCTTATCACTGGGTTGCCAGGTTGGCCAGCTATAACGATGACTTATCACAGGGCTGAGGAACTTGGAGTATATAACAAGATTCTCCGACATGACAAACACTGCCCCGAGGAGATACACACCACAGTCTGTATAGACTGCCCCAATCCAGGGCATCCAGCACTGGCAATAGTGGATTCTCCTAGGAGTATAGCACAGGTAGAGTTACATCTAGAAATGAAGAAGGTCCACTATGTCTTTCACTTACTGACATGCATGAGATGAGACTCTGGGTGGTGTGCACAGTGGCATTTTTTTGTCCATTAGAATAATGGGAATTTAATGTATCATTGAAGTTTTGGTAGGGACACGCCTGTCAGTGCCTCGGCAGTCTAGCTAGGTGTTTTAGCTTCCTGGTTTTCATTGTCACCTTTTGACCTACGCTCTCTTTTTGAAGCAATAACCAATCGCCTTTTTGAGTGCTGAAAAATAAGGATGATGTTTCATCCTCATTTGCAACTTGTAAACACTTTTCACTTCAGCCCAAAAGTCACATTCCAAAGTATATATTATTATAAAGATACCATATTTAATTAAGTCACTCATTCTGTTGTGGTTTTTCTTTATTTCTCACTTCTGTTTAGGTTGAACAAAAGCAGTTATATTTGTCACTCCAATACCAAAAGAAAGAAGCATAATTATCAGAAAGAGTGTTACTTTACTTGTTAGTGACCATGGTTCTAGTAATGTGATTTTTGAGTAATTTTTTTTTTATTCATTACATGCACAAATGTGCTGTAGATCAATAATGAGCTGTCGACTTGATCCACTGTTGATGCTGACTCTCTGCCTTCCTCAGTAGAGGATAAACAAGCAGATGATTCAAGGTCAAATGGATAAAGATAAAGTCTTGGAGGTAAGGGTACAATATTGTAGGTTTGGCTTTTAAATTTCCTAATCGGATTAGTCCTGATGCATTTTGGCTTTGGTAAGTTCCTCATCGTGTCCTCCTTGTTCTCCATCTTTGGCCAGAAACTACAGACTGGGGTTGAATAAATTAATATAGAAGCTAAATACACCACGCAAATTACTAAATTGATTTGAGCCTGAACTGTTAGATGCTCAGTTTCACCATTTAATGTTAAAGCTGTGAAAATTCCTTTGTGTACTTGAGCTGCTCAGAACCTATGAACCATGAACTTTGACCTTTTGGCTAAACCAAAACAGATGCCAGGTGAGGTGACTCACATCCGGCTTTAAATACACTGGTGAAGAATTTTTCACCCTGTTCTCTGTGTTATTGCTTCATCTCCTCCTCCTCCTCCTACTGCATTTCTCCACTAGTAATACTCCTTAGCCATGAGAAGACCACCCCCTCTTATCTTCTACATTTTTTTCCACTGGCTCTATCCCTTTTCTCCTTTTCTTTCATATTATCTCTCTTGAGTTTTCATTAATTACGTTCCTTTGGCAGGAACTTGTTTGCTTTCCCTGTATGTATGTATTGCTGGCATTGGAACGGATTTGTTTATAGTTGTGACCCTTGCTGCTTGAAGTCTTAAAGCAGCTCTACTGTCAAGAGCCAAAACTCTGGCAAGGTCAGCTCATTTCTGTTTACGTTTCGAGCACTATTTACCCTCAGGGGCTTTTAAAAGCACTTCTGCAAAACATCACTTTCAGGAGGGAGAAAGGGAGCGAGAGAAAGGAAAGGAAGGTTGGAGAGAGAAAAGATTAAATAAGAAACCGAGAGAATGGTGATAGGATTCTACTTTCCCATCAGTGACACTGTCATATTATAGTGAACCAGGAAATTTCTTAATCCTTCTTATAGTGTATTGAAAATTGCAAATTCGTACTCTGCTTCAGGTAACCGCACAAGTATATTGATATGAATATGGTGCATTAACCATAATTGTCCTAATGTCCCCTCTGCTGCATTAACTCTCTGCATATTACCAACATGCCTTAATAAGAAAGCGATAAAAAAAAATAAATAAAAACAAATTTTGCATGATAGACCCCGAGGCTGTTGCCTGAATGCAAAACCATGGACTTGGGATTAACCCATCAATAATCACTATCTGCCGTGCCACGCATTTGCCCCGGCAGAGCTAATGATTAATCTCCCCTATATGGGACTGATCACTATCAGATTGATGAATGTACCAACCAATCATGTTCCCGCAAACCCACGGCATGTACATACACCAATAAGTGATGATGAACAGCCTGTGTTGTTGGTTATTTATGCTGGCTATATGGAGGAGTCCCTGTGGTTTTTGTATACAGATCTAGTCATATAGTTTTTTATATGTACTTTTTTGGCCTGTGTATAGTGTATGGATATTGATTTAGGTGTGTGGCACATGAAGTGCACTGTTATAGCGTTTGTAAAAGAAAAGAGAAGTCATGTCTGGTTAACCTCTTATTATGGCTAACATCTTAGGAACATGCAGTAGGACCCGAACACCTCACGTTCTAAAATCCCAGCGCAAACATGCTTTCTCCAATCCGTGTGGAGCAACTGAATGTTATGTGTGCACATGTGCTCATAAATGTGTGCGACTGCAAGCTCTATGGGCAAATTGCGTTTCTCCATGTAAGACGTACTGTATCTACCCTTGAATGATGGATGTAGATTTTGTCCTTGTTGTTGTTACTGCCTGGGCCTCCGTGTGTTTCATGCTGATGTCCTTGTATAGTCAGGCTTGGGTTTATTTTCTCTGGATCGACAGAGACACCTCCTCTTGAACTTTTATAGCCCCTCTTAGTGATGTGTATCTGAGAGAGCTGACCCAGGTCACCAGGCTTTACGGGCTTCCGCCTGCTTCTCATCCTCTGTGTTTGTTTTTCTTTCTCTTTGCTTTTTCATATCATTTCATTTTGCACATTTGCACATGAGCAGAATAAAAATGACGGAACAGAAAAGCGAACAATTGTGAGCTTTCTGGCTATGGGAATAAAGAGAAAAAAAATCCCTGTTTAAAGTTTAATCCATAATAAAGTATGAAATGACCTCCTCAGAAAACATTTTCCAGTTATTGCTGTTGTTTGTTTTGTTTCTCATAATCTCCAGACTTAACACGTTATATCTTGTGATTTTTTTTTTTTTTACTTTTTATTTTGACAGGGAATCATTATACTCAATATTCTCTGAAAAACAGCAAAATGAGTTGTTAGTAGAGGTAAAAGACCAAGGGAGCAGTTTTTAGTTTCCTAGATCTGATATTCAGTCTCGGTCACTTCATAGTATAAATCCCAATAAAGATCCAGTGCACAGCATAAAGCCTAATAAATGCCAAAACCAGTAAAGAGAGCTAGAAAGAGCTGAGGGACATGAGACCCCACAAACTTAACCCACACTTTACCTTTAACCAGAAACCCAGAGCAACAGTTATACCTCATGCTAACAACCCTTAGACACCTCCTACCTCCCCCTAACACACACACAGGTGCCTCTCAGAGAGAGAGGGCAGGACTCCTCGGGGACTTGTTCACAGTCAGAGCACCAGACCAGGTCTGGGAGGATTATCTCTGTATTACAAAACACTATAATATGGAGTTCCCCTCTACAAATTACTGACCAGACACAGGGAGCTGAAAGTCTGTGGGCCTAAACTAAAGTGACAGTTATTGGCCCCTCTAGCTCAGAAGAAAAATCTGCTAAGCCATTTGCTGTTGTCACATTTCTTGGTGGAGAATGTATTCCCATGCATTTGATACAGCCACATTTAACCATGCACTCAGGAGCTCAGTCCATAACTTTTCTCTCACTGAAATTTATAATACAGAGCTGTATTGTGAGATACTCATGTATACTAGCCACAGAGCACTCCCCTGTCTGCTGTTGACACACCATAAACAGTGACACAAACCCCGAAGAGTTGTCCTTTAAATTGTTTATGTCATTACCTTCTTTGTACCTTGAGGAGGGGTAAAAGAGACAAATCTCTTCCTGTCTTTTTATGACCAATAGAGTTGGATTTGGAAGGGGAAAAAATCTTCTGCCAAGTGAAAACTTAGCTTGTCATGCAAAACATGCATACGAAGAGGATCTGAGGATGAGCCACTTTTTGCTCTGTCACTCTTAACACATCCAAGATTCCCTGTTCATTCAGAAAGCCAGCCATCTTTTATTACTTCATATCCAAACATCTAATCTGCTCTGATCCCTCAATCCAGAAAGCTAGTCATAGTCAATCGTGGCCAATCATGAATCAGCTACATTTAAATATCAAATTGTATTATGGAGCACTGGATCAGTGTTTTTTTTTCCTTTGTAATACTTTTTCTAAATAAAATATTGCATGATAATTTTAGCAATATATTTATTAGCAAATCAGAAACACCTTCAGTCAGTACATAAACATACTAAGATAAATAACACCGATACATTACATTGATGCCAAAGCAGACATACCCTTTAATAAAAAACAAACAAACAGATATACTCTATGCTACACATCAGCGGTGTAATAGAAAACATATGATTTCAGACTATTTCAAAATCTTGAGCTAAGTGCTATTCAGGCACTGTTTATTCTGTTCTATCCTAGTTAGTTGTTTACCATACAAGGGATTTATTTGTCCTTTTGGTTTTGTGTGTAGGTTTTAATGCATTGCAGCTTCACTGGCACCACGATGAGTAAACATTTTATGGCTCCAACTAATCTCATGCAGCAATTCCAACAAAACAACTAATTGTGTTTAGCTTTTCTGTGACTCAATGAGCAGTATTTGTTTTAATAATTATGCTTGTGTGGACAAGACACCGTGTTTAAATCACTTCAGGAGAGCGGGGTATTTGGTAGGATGATAAGTCACGGCATACTATTTTGTAGAGACAAGGTGGAACAGAATATAATAATGCTTTTATATACGTGCTTTATGCATATTTGCAGAATGTATGCTGTGTGGTAGGTTTATTCATAACAGGATGGTTGGACATGCAATAGAAAAAAATAGGTAATACCACAGTAATTTAGGTTTTATAATCATTCATTTGCTTTTATGTGGATGTATGGTGTAGTATGTGTTATTTACATTAGAGCTAGATAGGCATTTTTAGCTTATCACACATAAGTATCACCATATGTTCTGTGATAAATGCCAATAGGTCTTTGTCTCTTTTTTTTCTCTAATTAAGCAATCACACAAACTCTGGCATAGCATACACTGATTGTTTACATTTCTTTCATCACTGTCTGCAGAGCACGTATAACAGAGTGCACATATATATATATATATATATATATTGGTATCAAAATTTTCCACTAAAAGTCAGTGCTGATCAGGCTCTACTGTGCAGCCAGTGCCACTCAACATTCCTAAATGGGGATCTACTGGATTTAAAATGAATTGCTTGATCAGATTTCCATGACTTTTTCTGACTTCGTATGTGTGTGTGTGTGTGTTTGCAAATTCTTGGATAACTTACTCTTGATTTACTGTTGCATTCTTGCCAAGTTGTCACAGTCCATTTTTTGATGCCAGCAAGCACGCAGTGGTTAGTATTCAGTGCGTTTTATGCGAAAGATTTTGATCATAGACACTGCTTTGCAGTCCTAAAATCTATAAACATCTTTCTCTGATATATTTTTTTAGTAAATGTTTTATATCTTCTATTAAGATCTAATCATACTCCGGGAGCAGTCACATTGCTGAAAAATAGACCAGACATGCATTCCTTTCAAATTACACATTTATTCCTTATTACATATTTTGGATATGCTTTAGAACATTTTAGATTCCAGAAAGTTCAATGACGTTACAGCCTTTCATGCTTTAGAATGCTAAATGAAAGAATGTTTCACTGACCTCTTCAACTCTAATGACTGGTTAGTCGACATTGTTATTCATATTTAAAAATACTTTTGCAAAGACATTTACAAAACACACAAGATCATCGCAGACTGGGAACTCTATAAAATATTTCATATGTATTGAAGTGCTGGACGTTTGTCACCTCTGTTATATTTTGTAAATATTAGTGCCTGTTGCGCACGTCTCTGCACACTCAGACCGACAGTTACACACAGGGCAATTAAACCACATGTGAGGAGCATTACCCATTTCTTCTCTGTTTACACAAGTCGGTCTTAACAAAAAAAAGAAGGAGGCAGAGATATTAATTTGACACTCAGCGTAATGCCTTCCTTTACACACTGGCCAACCATGTGTTCTCCCTGAGGCGAAGTGTGTTGTTACTTGATGTTTAGCTTAATGAACTTCAGAGCAAACTGAGAGCTCATGCAAATTGCAGATGAGTGTAGTGTTAACTAAAATGTGACTATACTTACATTGTTCTTGTTTACTTTTATTTTTTACCATCGGTTATTTGTTTCATCATATGAAAAAAAAGTTTCTTGGAATTGAGTTATTGTGCTATTTCATGTATTTCTGTGCTCATTAACACTTACACCCACGCTTTACATACTCAGTCCTGAGTAATGTCCATTATGCCATTTAAAGCATGCTATTCAATGGATAAATGCTTTGTGTGATTGTTTAGTCACAGGTGCCACCATCGCTGTTATCATGTTTCACTATCTCACACAACAGGGTGATGACTTCTTTTCGAAGACAAGTTAAGTTGTGAAACTAATTTCTTGCTTTCTTTGTGTTTTTCTTGTGGAAAGCCTAACCTGCAGTCTGTAAGAAGACAGTGTAAGGAGGTGAAGGCAGAGTGGGGACTACAGTGAACTGAGAAATTCTAGAAACTGTATCTATTGAACAGTGAAGCCAGGAATCTTTATTAAAACTCATTGATGTTATTATCATGTGTATTTTTTTTCTTTTTTTACTTGCTGTCCGTTATTTTAGAAATCATGTGTTCCTCACATTTGTATGGCATTGTGTTGTGCGTTTATGCTAATTGAAAGGTAGAAAGCCATAGTGTGTGAGACCTGTTTTGTACTTAAAGATTAGCGAGCCATAATTGTTGTGCAGGGGCTTCCCACTGAAGATTAAAAATATGCTACTTTACATCCCCCATCTATTTTACTTCTTCTGTCTTTCTGTCTACAACCCCCCCCCCCCCCCCCCTTCTGTCTCCTGCCATGCCACCACCCCCCACCCAACCCCACCTATCCTCGACCTGGCTCTTGATCCCTACACTGGGAGTGGATACTTCTGGTAGGATTAATATTTCTGCCACTTTGATGTCAGAACTGTGTTTCACAAAGACAGAGTTAGGATGTGGGGGCGATGGGCAAAGAATAAGACAGGGGGAATGAAAGAAAGAGAGGGATAAGGACACAGAGAAATGGAAAATGGAAAGGTGGCAGAGATATGAGGGATCCTCACTTGGCAGCCAAATCTATAATCTCATAGCGTGTGTATTTGTGTGTGAGTTGTGTGTGATTTTTGCATGTGACTGTGTGCATGTGTATGTGTGTGTATGTGTGTGGGGGACCCTTGTTGGCAGCTACCCGTGCTCCCACCGCAGGCTGTGTTTGCAGAGGTGTGTCATTGTTGCTGTGGGCTAGCGGAGGTCAACAAGGGGGTACAGGCCAGGCGGCTGTTCCTCATTGGCTCCCAGGCAGAGGCTCTGGCCTTGCCCATTAAGCCAATCACTCATAGCCAGCTGACCCCTGACAGCCTATCGGCTTACTTGGCCTGGAGGCTGAGAGCAAATAGACAAAGGCAGAGGTGTGGGGCAGGGTTATGTTATTGGAAGAGAGCTTGGAAAGAGATGCAGAGAGAGAGTGAGAAAGAGCGCAAGAGATAGGGAAAAAGAAGCCGAATGAGTAAGACTCTTAGCGTGGTTTCAGCTGAGGAGCCAAAGGTGAAAGCAAGTGGTGGGCGAGAGCGCCCTTAATCTTCAACTGACGAGGGCACCAGGCCTCCATACAATAATTACATTAGAGTCAAACGGATCCCTGTATCTGAAAGCAACACATTTATGCCCTGCAGGAGAATCCCTGGCTAATTGTAATCCACCAAGACGGAGCAAGCGCAAGAAGTGCCTACCTTTAAAGTGAAGAGGTTTAGGAGAATGCTTTTGTGTAGATTATTGTGTGTATAAAGTGCATTTATGTGTGCCTTGTTTTATGAAAACATGAAGTCTAATGGTTACACGAAGAAAAAAAGAAGCCAGAGAAAATATGAGCATTGTGAATTCATTCATCCAGCGTGTGGATATCTGCACATCAATATGCACTTGTATTTACATGCATTATGGCTCTTGGCTGCAGTGTATGTTGGCAGCATTGCTTTTAGCATTGCTCGAGGGATAGGTGGATGTTGGAATGGCAGGATGGAGAGATACTACAAGGGGAATGGTGGGATGGAATGAGAGGAGGGGGCTGGTATATCTAGTGAGCAGCGCCAGGCGCAGCCGGAGGGGAGGAGAGGTTGATCTGTTTAGTGTCCGTCTCCTGCCAGCTTTCACTGGTCATTAAAAGTAGGCTGTTATCAGACAGTGCAGGGAGGACTACCCGAGCAGCCAGCACAGTGCTGCGTCTTCAGGTAACAGCTCCTTATCTGTTCACTGATTGCCTTCACGCTCCCAATCCATCTGACGCTGGCGTCTCAATCAGTCTTTAAATAATCTGCCTCCTCACAGCAGCGCAAGAAGATCCGCCTCCATACCTCCACCTTCCTCTTTGTGGCTCTAGATCTTTTCCTTTCCTCGCTGTTTATGAGTTGATGTTGAATATTAATGCGGGAAAGCATTCTGTCTTGCACACTTATAGGAAATAAACAAACAACTCTCTAAATCTGCCTGGGTGTGCTGTGCTTCCCTCGGAGCATGTGTACTGTGTACAGCTCAATCCTACAGATCTGAACACTTGGCTTTGAGCTAAAGAGCCAGTGATTCATACAGCAGTGCTGACATTACAGAATTATTTGAAACTAATTTGAGAACGGGTTTTTGTAGTAGCTTACTTGTTATTACTGTTTAGAAGAGATTAATATGTTTCAATGTTGAATCTTAATTTCAACATGAATCATGTATAACATGTTCCTTGCACTAACCTGAGCAGTGGCCAAACAGAAAGGGGGAAAAAATGCAGCTTTATGACTATATACAGAAAATCAACATCAACTTTTACCTTAAAGTTGATGTTGATTTTCTGTGTTGTTAGAGTTGTTTAGCAGAACTCCAGGGCAGTTCTAAGTTGAGTTGGCAAGTCCTGTTGCCAGCAGCATTGCTGATTATGTTTTTGGCAACAGGCTACACCAAGCCTCCCACTCACCTCCCACCCCAGGCCTGCAGTACAGGACCACTACCACTGTTGGCTCCATCGTACTTATCTCTCCTGGACACTGAGAGGGATGAGATGCAAGTGAGGTAGAGATACAGCTTGCGATAAGTTATTCAACAAATAGAACAAGCGCGAAGAGAGCCTGAAGGGAAAAGTGAGCAAAAAAAAAAGAAAAAGCATTTTAACACTTTTATTTTGACTATAGAAGTTGCATTTCAGATACAGTATCCTATTTGACCACAACAGCTGGAACATCACCTCCTCTCTTGCTATTGTGTTCCAAATGGAAGCTGTTCACCTTAAGGCTTATGGCAGGACAGTAACATGAAAGCTGCTGACCCAGTGGGCCTGACTGTAAGAAAGTGCTTCCTTTTACCTGGTTTCCATTAACATAGTGCTGGTGTCTTAGCTTCATTTTGATGTGTCTGAGAACATTGTAGTGAACATTAGGATAATATTTTGAGGGCAGACAATCAAGGCAGCAAATTCGATGTGAATTTTTAATGGTATCCCCTCCCATAGTCACTGATGCTGTGGTTCAAACCTGAGCCCAGCAGTTTTTATTGCTGTGCCCTTTTGGTCCTGGCACTCGCCTTTTTGTGGTTGAACTGTGTAGCAGCATAATTAATATTATTTGATTAATATTAGTTATTATTACTAGCCCTTTGTTCTTTTGCCTCACTACCTCACTCTTAAACAGTAAGTGTGTGCAGACATGAATACACCTTGAGTGTAATTATCATTGTAATTACACTGTAGTTACATGTTAAATATTTAGTTTTATTTCTGTTTAGGATATTTCTAAATCAGAACTGCGTTTGAAAACTGAATGCCGGCAAGCTAGAGCTGTGTTATTCAGGTGGAAAGTGTTGGGAAAGACAAATTAAAGGAAAAACATGAACCCCAGCACTGAAGGAATATGGTGAGTCTGTTGTGGTTTCGGTCCACTTGTCCCCTTGGAGTGAAGGGCCACTACAAATCAATATAAAGTTGTTCTGAGTGATCACCTTTATCCTGTGATGACACATTTCTATCCTGATGGAAGCAGAAGGTCAGCACCTCTATCCATAGGGTAGTAGGGGTCACTGAATGGTTAGCTATGTATGGAAATGATGTCAATCATATGCTATGACCAGACCCTAACTCAGCTGAACACCTATGGGAGATTTTGGTGTGTGTTAGACTGCATTCTCCACCATTTCCATCATTATCCAAACACCAAATGAGGAATTATCTTTTGGAAGAATGGGGGTTTTCTTTAGAGTTTCAGAGACTTGTAGACTCACTACCAAGATGCAGTGAAGCTGCTCTGGTTTCACATGGTAGCCTTACACCTTACAGAGATACTTTATGTTGTTTTCTCCTTTCATTTGTCACCCGTCTGTTTTTGTTTCAGGAGCTGGTATCAGCTCCAGTAGATGGTGTAATGGTGACTGTACTTATTGACTGTACTCATACCTCAGAGTGAGTCAGATAAATGAACGTTCCACCTCCGTCACTACTTCACTGCTGATGTCATATTGGATTCTAGACTGTAGGTGACAACCAAGTAATAACTCCTCTATCTCCCCACCTCAATCTCTCACTTTCTTTTGCTCACTTGCTCGCTTCCTTCTACCTAGAAAGCATACTTCCATTTCTGAGTTATCTGTCTCTCTCTGTCTGCCTCTCCAGTTCCTCTCTGTCTCTCCCTTCTTGCCCCTGCTCTCATCCATATGATGTGTGATATGTATCATTGGTTAAGACTACTCCAGGCCGGCATGTTGACATTCCCCCGTGCCTCTTCATCTCTCCCCGCAGAGCTGAGTGCTGTTGAGTTGTGTTGATTAATGATATTGATCGCTCCACACAAGGCTTGACTTACAGTGAATAAGAGAGGGAGCAAGAGACAGAAAGTGAGAGTAGAAGAGAGAGAGAGAGAAATTGGGAGAAAAAAATAACTCACTCAATCTCGATACACTTTTTTTTCCCCTACAAGCTCTGTTTCCATGGAAACCATACCATAGGGACAAAGTCAGAGACGGTATAGATACGAAGAAAAGGTGAAGGGGAAAAAAACAAAAACACAAAAGTCTGACTTGAAGATTTAAGGGTACAAGTTCATTTAACTATGGATGTCTGCTGCAATGTTTTTTTTATACGTGCAATGAACAATGAGAAAAAATGTGAACGTGTGATCAGAATATGTGACAACACATCAATGGCACTAAAAGCACGTTGCCAATAATCCGTTACAGGCAGTCTCCTTGACACCTAATAAATCATGTCAATAGCAACGAGGAAGTGTCAATACCTTTTTAGGTGTAGAGAATCTTGCTGTTGTAGTGTTATTCCCTTAAATGATACATATAAGACTGACTAGGTGCTGTATCATGAGAAATCTGCTATCTTACTTCTCACCGGCCAGTTTCCACTTTTTCGTATTCAGGGCAATATCGTTTAATGTTTCTTACCCATTAGTCAGATAATTAATGTTGTCATGCATTTGGTCACTTAAAGGTTATTTGTTATGAAATCATTGGGCATTTGATACTAGCAATGGGAATTTCCCCCATGATGCTAACTAATGGAGCTTCCTCTGTTCCAGTCCTAAGAGGACACATGGGGAGAGTCATACCACAACTATGGTGGGGTTTGCAGGCTCCCATGAAAGCTTAAATCCCAGAGAAATGTATTAAGGCACTGGTATGAGGTCTGTGTGTATGCGTGTTTATTATGGTGTGTCAGTACGGGACAGGATGCAGAGTGTGTGAACCAGGGCATGTCTCACTGAATCATCTGGCGTACAGGAAGAGGGGGGAAAATAATAAGTACAAGGGGACACATGAGTATGCAACATTTTGTCATCATTCTGTGTGTGTATGTGAGGGGTTAAAGAAAAGCAGGATCTGAGGTGTGTGCTTTTCCTCACAAATCAGCATGCATTTCCACATACGCCATGTGCAAACAAATATAACCAGGTGCCCACTGTCATTTTGCTGTGCAGGTCATAACCTTCCTATAATGTGTCATCATAGGAACCAGAAACAGGAAAGGGTGACAGTGATGCCACAACATTACATGAGCAAATGAACAGTGTTTGCTGAATGCCTCTGAGTTCGGATAAAAGTTCACAAAACTGACCTTTCGCACATTTGAGCATGTGATCCTCAAAGAGTCTGTGTGGAAAATAAATTCTACCATCATATATTTGTTTATGCATTTAAAAAAAAAATTTTTGAGTCAAGTACGAGTACATTTTTGGTGTGTGTGGGGGTTTTAGATACGTGTATTTGCTGCTCATGCTCACTACTGTCTGGCCTTTTCTTGTTCCCCAGCTGTCCTAACACTGGTCTGTGTTGACAGTAAACACAGCTGCAGGTCATAGAGGCCCAGCTCTGGTCGAACATGGGGCTCTGAAGGCCAACGGGGTAGAGAGCATACAGGGAGCATGAATGCAGGAAAGGGAAGGTATAACTAGTGGGGGAATGCTCTTCTTTGGCAAGGCACAGTGTACTACATAAGTGGTCCAGCATGTGCTTTTTTTGATCACAGTGAGAGGCAAACTGAAGGAGACATAGTGGAAGGGAGTGGGACAGTGAAGCAGAAGACCTGTTACTCCAAAAAGTCAAGAAAGGGATGATGAGAGCGATGGAAAATGGCAGAAAAGGGGAAATGGCTGATTCCAGGCATCAATGCCAGCTCTGATTGGGATGGTGAGATGAAAGAAAAAGTACAGAAAGGGGGAAAAATAGTTCAGACAAGAAAGAATGAGGTAAAATATTGCCAAGGTCCTGCCCTTGGTATTAAACATCGAAATGCCGTCTACATCCTGGAGGTCAGAATCAGAACAGCTAATGACAGCAAACACTAGTTACCTGAATCCACGTGTGTCATTAAATCCTAATACCACCAGGCATCTACTTTTAGAGAACTTTTCCATAATTGTGGATTTGATATATCTTTAGGATCAATATCTTGTGATAAATCTATGTCGATGTTATTAACAGATTGCATTAGCATTGCCTTCAGACGCCCCATTAGGGGTCTACGACCTTTGTATGCGTGATTGATAGATTATCTTAGCCCGTCTACGTGTCATGGCCCTGGCTGGAAGAGGCACGTTGTTTTGGTAACCTACCAATCGCTATGTATACACTCCCTGTTAGGGTCTTTGCGCATGCAAAAGACAAAGATATGTGGGTGATATACAGACAAACACAGTCACACGCACATAACCCACAACCCCACTCTAATTTATATGTACGCCAACACACATGTGCACAACCGCACACACTAGAACCAGAAAACCTCCATCTGACATGTTCTTTTCCGGCCCCTAAGGACAGATCAGGCACAGCTGTGACTTGGGAGGTCATGAAGCTCGGAGGGGTCAGACTGAGCAGACTCTGAGAGAGCCCAATGCAGGGTCACAGGTCACTCCCAGCAGCCCTAGCGGTGTGAAAGGTCATGGGTCAGAGTCTCACCATGATGCGTCGGCTGGGTAGGGTTTCAAAAGGCGGCTGGGGCCAGTGAGAAGCACAGATTTATAGATACTGAGCTGAGCCCCAGTCCTCAGCCCAAGGTAATTACACAGAATATGAGCATGCCCGTTGAGGCTTGGCCGCCATATTTCATTTCCAGCCTGAGCCCCTGTAGACTGAAATAATACATGAGATAGCCAGGGAGAGATGAGAGGCGAGACCAGGGGGCAGAGAGGCAGAGAAAGGAAGATCCACTGATGCAAGGTAAGAAAAGACAGAAAGTGATGTATAGAAAGAGAAAAGGCGAGTAAATGAGTGAAGGGATGTTAGAACAAGTTATTCACTCTTACATTTTGTTAAGAGCAAAGTAAACTCAGAGTGAGAGAAGTGGTGAGCGCCAGACCAAGTAAAGGCAAAGGGTCATATTTGTTACTAAACAAAACTCCATTCTTAGCAACAAGACCTTTGACGTCAAATTCCAGTAAGACATGGAGAAGGTCGCAGGGATCATCCCTGGGGAACGGCGTGAGTCAGAGTGACACGGAGCACGGACAGCAGGGAGTGACGGCCTCGCGAGAGGAGAGGAACATAGGAACAGATGGAGCGAGGGGTGGGGGGGAGTGAAAGAAAAGAAGAGCCCAGAAATTAGATTAGTTTAAAAAGTGAAGTTGTAATGCAGCAGGCTTGATATCCTGCTCAGAGCAGTTTCCCGTGAGAACCTGATCAGGCCACTGCAGGCTCATCGGGACAGTCTAAACATATTTACCCCTTGTTGGAAGGTACAAATTAAATCACGCTCCTCCACAAAGAGGAGATGTTTTCCCCTTCTGTTCTGATGTCATGGTAGTGGGGTGGTATAGAGTGGGGGTCGGCCCTCACTGGCCTGCATGCATTTATCTTAGAGGCAATTTATCTTCCAGTAACCCCCACCAACACTTCTTGTTTTCTAGATCCTTCTATTCCTTTTTGCAAACACTGTTTCAAAGTCTTTCACAAACACTGACAATGAAATTCAAGAACAAGTCGAAGCTCCGTCCTGTTCTCAGCACCAACTCCATCATCATCCGTCTGTCCCTCTGTTTTCTCTCATCTTCCCTCCCTCCCTTGCACCCCTTTTCGTTTTATATTCGATGTTATTTGAAATGAGTACATTGTGTTGAACAATTGAACATGCCCATCCTTTTGTTCCTCCCTTAACAATGCCATAGCAGGTTTCATTGGAGATCATTACAGTAATTGCCTCATAATTGCATCGACTTTAGCCTTGGCTGCAGCCCATTCTCTGAGTGCATACAGGCACAGTCACAGACTCTGTGATGCACAGCAGTGTGTGACCTTAGACTGTGAAGCGGGTCGGTCGCTGTCGCTTAGCCTTTGGCCAGCCTGGCATCACTATAGCATTCTTGCCCATGGAGAGAGATGGGGGAAAAAAAATCTCCCTCTTTTTGTCCCTGAGTACAACTTATTTTATTTTCTCTTACATGCCACACTTCCCCTGTCATTTTATCTTTTAGCTCATTGCTCTTGCTCATTTCTCCCTCACTTGCTGTGTTTCTATCTCATGTTGCTGGATCATAAATGTTTCCAGATAGGATTTTGAAGGACAGTACAGGGAGGCCTTCACCCTTCACCCTCCGCCTTCTCATCTTGTATTTATAGAAAGCAGCATCTGCTTCCAATGTTGCTGTTTTTTTATGAAGGGAGAGAAAGTGTTTGATGACTCAACCAAGCATTTAAATGAAGGTTCATACAGCATGCTTCAGGAGTTAGAAAGAAAGTTGAGTTCATTGTGTGTGTTTTTGCAAATGCACGATACAAAACACTTAAAGCAGCCTCATGCCCTTTCCCTTAGCGCTTATCAAGCCCTACCCTAACTCTCCCTCTGAGACAAGCTAAACCACTACTGTGACACGCAACAGAAAAAGAAGGAAAAAAATCCTAGAGTCATGCAAATACACAATAACTCAATCCATTATTTACGAGTGAACTCATTCAGAAAGGAAGCATATGTAATCTACTCATCCATGCTGAGAAGATGCTGAGAGAGAGGAGGAGGAGTGGAAGTGAAGGAGAAGTGGGGTGTGTTCAGGGACAAGGCAGGCGGCCAGCTGAGAACGAATTTTGTTTCTGTTACTAACTCCCCAAAGAGAGGTGGGAACCAGTAAACAAACAGAGTGAGAAAGTGTTTCCTTCTTTAATGACAAAGGGAGAGGCTGAGAGAAAGGCAGGGAAGGAGGGAAGCATGGCTAGGAGCTGGCGCAGTGTGTCAGCTGTCAGCCTTTGT
>VVHJ01038552.1:8179-33436 GCA_015107715.1 Tylochromis polylepis
GGCCCCCCCCAAAAAAGGGGGGGGGGGGGGGGGGGGGGGGGGGGGGGGGGGGGGGGGGGGGGGGTTGGGGGGGATGGGCGGTGGGTGTCTTGGCTACCAATAAAAAGGCTCCTTTGGCGCCAAGGGGGCTGATCATAACCAAGCTCTTCTACTTCAGCTCCCCAAATCACATCCCATCATGCTTGTTTTGGACCGCCAATGTCACAATTTCTTTGTGGTAAGTTCAGATCGTCTGCAGATAATTCAAGAAGATTTATAGCCACTGAAATTTGGGAGTAAATATTATAAAGCAAAATATAAGCCACATAGGACTCTTCCATGGGATGTACTCAGCATGGAAAGCAAACAGAGAGAAACAGCCTGGTTGATGCTGACTGGCTGTACAGGATGAGATGGGCTCTGAGGTTTGATGGGGCAGAAGAAGGCTCATGTAGACGGCTGGCTGCTCCTTTTGACGGCGTGTCATGGTTGGCTCGCAAGCTGCTCTGCCTCGTCTGGATGATGTAGTCATCATTGTGGCAGGCCTGTCAGAACAAACTGGTATGCTGGAGACAGATACAGCTTTAGTGGCTGGATGGAGAGTATACAACACATGCACCACCCTACTATTGAATATGTTCCCCAAACTGGCAAGCTGGTGGCAAGTTAATGACAGGAACGACCAGTGACATCACATAAAAACATGATTATGTTCCACTAAAGAGATCTTAGTGAGTCCATAGATCAAACAGACAGGGTGATGACTTAAAGCACTAATACGCTGGCTACTGGGATTACTTTAAGCAGGGGACTTGGCAACAGAATAAAAGTTTGCCTCTTTAATTTCAATGTAAAATTTCACCACAAAAGGGGCACAGAATAAATAAACCTTACTCGCAGCCACTCACACACAGGAATACGCTGAGACGGATGAGTGAAGGCTCGGGCATTGCCAAGGAGGAGTTTCATCACCAGTGCAGTGTTATATTTGTGATGTATTCAGATAACTTAACAGTCACAGTGGGAGAATAATGTGCAATCATTAGCAAAGGGTTTGCAAATTATTTATGTAATGTAAACCATGATAATTTACTAACACTTTTTTCCCCCGCACTGCCATTAACAAGTAACTTGGAAACCAATAAATGTCGCAGACGCTTTCACTTAATTAAAACAATAGATATCATATTGCAAGGTAAGATGTCAGTCATACCACAGTCTCCTGCACATGGCAATTTACTGCTAACACATTATGAGGGAGGGTGACACAAATAATAGCTATTAAACTGTCAGCTAGTGCGGGCTGGATCACATTACTGAAATTGGCCTAAGATGCTCTATTATAAACAATGCCACCCTCTCTTAACACATGAATGCATACTATAGATAAACTCACATGCATACATGTGCACTATACTGTGGAGAAAGTAGCACAAAATGACTGACATAAGCATTGGACAAAATCTCAGAAATCTAACCTTCCACAGGACACTAGGTCCGGTATTTGATTGATGATGTGATAGCCTCTCATGTTATTTGGATTGGTATAACAACAGTGTTCCAATTCATACAACCTTAACTGCCATTCCAAGTGTAGGGAAGTACAGACAGACTATAGCTCTTATAGTAAACTATCAGCTGAGGCAGTGTCACTGAATTAATAAAAGCAATATCAACCTTGAGAAATCCCTATAGCTCAAAAGGTGAAAACTGAATAAAACTCTTTTTTCTATTTGAATCCTCTGTGCTGCACCTCACTGAGTCAAGTTTCAGCGCTGCCAACTTTGCCACATTGCAGCATGCACAGGCAACACTGACATCTGCTGGTTTAAAAAATAAAATAAAATAAAAACAAAAAACTTTATTTCAACATTTTCTAAGCATGAATGCTAAAAAAGCTTTATGTCATATTCATTAGATACCTAATATGCATCATTATGAAAAAAAAAAGTGTCTTCATCACGTTAACTTTAAATCTGCAATACCCTCTTTCTGAGTCCTCACTCCTGCATCCCTCTAATTTCCATTTAACACGGATCAATTGAGTGGTGTTACACTCTTGTCAGCAAGATTAATTTATTTATGAACCTGTCATTTATAATCATTGATCAGGGTGTTCTCTGTTAGAGAACTAATGATATGCAAAGGTAAAAGATTCACTAATTATTGTGTTTGGTCTAATTGAGGCTGTGTGCTTCTGCAAGAAGGTTAAGAGGGAAACTGACTGCTGCCCTGACTGCCAGCTCCAGAAATGCTGGCAGAATCCTACTAAATTCCCTAGCACTGCAACCGTGTGCAAACACACCTACACTGAGTCAGTTGTTAAGACTTTATTTGGAATACTCTGACCAATACTGTCACTTTCTATGTCTCATTTAGAAAATAGCTAGGCAGCATTAGATGAATTTAGGCCACATCAAGGCAATTACTCATCACCTGTGAGCTGCTATATCACCACAGCCTTAGTTTGGTTGAACCTACAGATGACAAAATGTATGTGTTTTACCCATATAGCCATAGATGCATTCAATTCAATTCAGTTCAATTCAATTCAATTCAATTCAATTCAATTCAATTCAATTCAATTCAATTCAATTCAATTTTGTTGCATCAAAGCAAAACATTGTTAACATAGTAATGGTTGATCATCCTGATTTATGCCTAACATGAAAAAAAAATTAACATGGAAAAAAAGAAGTTTGAAGATTAATAGACAATAGATTTACTTTTTCCCAAGGTATTATTACATTTGTTTTGGGATGAGTGGTTGGTGAATGGGGGCGGGTCCGAAATAGTTGCCACGAAAACTTTACAGCGTTTCCATTCTGTTTATTCTGAGTTTATAATAAAGCCATAGAATATTTTTCTGGGGATAAAAGCAGTTACTTCACAATGACTGCATTTATTTACCGCTATATATGCTTTAGGGGATGCTTTAGAAAAAAACATTTTAACTGTGTGAAAACTATAAAACTACTCCAATATAGAGATCATTAGTTTTTTGATTAATTTATTAAATCATCAACAAAATCAAAACATGCACTATTGCACCATTGTCAGCTCCATTAAAACAGATATTCAGGCTTTCTGTCATTCAAGAAGTCTGAATGGAAGATTTCATTACTAAAACGGTTTGACCATTACTGGGCAGTCTTTAATCTCTTTAAGTCGTTAAGTACCAGATGGTATCAAAAATAGTTGGAAACTAGTGTTATGGTTGGTTTTTAATTTTTAAAAAAAAAATTAATCTAAATATAATACAAGTTTTCAATACTGCAAATGAGGACAAAATTGGGATTCTAGGTTCCCATAAACCAACAACCCTTATTTGAAGCTGCAAAAAAAAATGTTTAATCAGATTTATACAGAAGACTTTAAAGGTAACTTTATACGTTTTGAAGGTAACTGATCCGCTATTACACTGTACAAAAATCCACATGTGCAACAAGAAAAGGTCATCATTATTCTTACTAAATCTAAAGAAGTCTACATACAAAATAGTTGGTAAAATGCTTAAAAGCAAAATTATAAGCCTTGGAATTCCACTGTATAAGGAATGCAGAGTAGCTTTATTAAAACAATTCAAGCACTGTCATTAATCGTCACCTTCTTAAGATGAATATTATCTGATTAAATATACATTAACAAGAATTTATAATTGCTAAATACTGCATCACAGCCCTTTCAGCAAATCACAACACAGATGCAGCATGGGTAAATATCTGCATTAGAATTTCCCCTGGATTTATGAAGTCACTTAGAGACCAGTGGGGTGGAGACCATGGAGTTCCGTGCTTTATTAGATAATTATTGTTTGGGGCCATTAGTTTGAGCTTTGATCCCCACTTGTTCCTCCCTCTCAGCCTGTCTGTCCAACCTGGGGCTGAGGCCCCTTTGTGCTGAAGATGGAACGCAAGAAACTCCATTAACTGTTAATGCTCCATTGTCTATCGGGCAGATATAGTCCGCAGATTCATCAGGTTTCCTCTTTCTGAGGTGACTGAATTGCGTGAAGCCCAGCTTCTTCGGCTAAAAACACACAAAAACCCCCACAATATATTAACAAATAATGTTGATGTCAGGCTGCAACAGCAACAAAATATTTAATTTATTTAAATAGTGATCTTACCTTTACTTTTGCGGTCGTAGTGAGGGGCACATGACCCGTAGCATTGCCATATTCTCGTTTCTCCTGCATGGCCGGAGGCCCAACCAGAGCAGAAAATGCAGTTGCGAGGTGACGACGGAGCAAAGTCTTTTGCGGAGGGATATTTAAAAGCAGGGCCAAAGTCTCTGAGCTGAAGCGAGGCTCCAGAATCTGTGTTTGCCAAAGATAAAGGCAACATAATTAACTCTCTGCTCACATCTAATATAAACATATACAGCTGGTATGACTGAAAAAAAAAAAGAATCACGCTCAAAATTGACATGACTTACAATCAGTCCACCATGAACACCGCTGCCCCGTAGATTAGGCGCATATTCAGCTAGGTCAACTGCTCTCAGCCACTCCATCACACAATGGTTAGACCACTGGACTACTTCTGAAGGAGGAGGATGTTTCTAAAAACAAAATTAAAAAGAGAAAGTAATAAACCACCTTCCATTATACCTATACCTGTGTAAACCTTATTCTAAACACACTAAAGAAATACATAAACAAGTAGTCTTGAAGGCTTTTGAAAGCAGATATAAAACTAGATGCTCTATCTTAACAAACATTTGACAACTATTTGTCGCCATCTTGTGGGGAAGGGATGCGATTACATCAACCAGGGCATCATCTCCTAAATGTCTATAAAAGCTTGTTATATCTGAGATTCAGCTGTTAAGATTTAAAGTTTTTGCAAAGAATATTGCATAACATGAAAAAGTAGAGCAATTGTTACATAAAGTCAGGTGACAAAGGAAAGTCAAAACAACATAATGTGTTGATTCTACAATGCTCTGGAACTCTGTTTGAGGGATATAACTTTCAAAAGTCCTACCTCCTCCACTGGCCTACGTCGAAGACAGTTTGGGTTGAATTTATTGGCATGAAGCACATGAATTGCACACTTGATACTAAGATGGTGGAGTTGGCTGGTAACCTTTAGAGTCAAGAGATCATTCTGAGCAAACAGGAAAAAAAAACAAAAAAAACAAATATCAGCATGAGCACATTAGAAAATCTGTCAATACATTATAATGCCTGTTTTAGGTTTTTAAGTTATATTTCAAAGCCAGATGAATGCATTTTCAGGCTACATCTTTAACAGAAAATATAATGCAGTATGTGCAGGATTAAGCCTTACCACTGTGAGATATTGTATCATCCGACCATCTATTCGAGCTTCATGGAACTGGTCTTTATACTGTGGCAATCCAATATCATCCAGCCAGCCTAAATTGTTAAAAGTCAAACATGAATCCATCAACTTCATTCATTCACTTTAATGCTTCTTCGCGTGTTTAAAACATGTCCACTGGAACTGCTTAGTTAGAAGACATTTCATGGTTTAGAGGGAAGGTTATAATTACATTCACAGTTACATTTTTGTTTTCTTTGGTTTAATGTTCTTGTTGGTATTTGTAGATCTGATTTACACGTGAACACATAAGCCTGAGAATTTGAAATAATTCCACACAAATAGGCTTACGGGTGACCCAGATGTGGTCCAGCTCTGAGGACTTCTCTATAACTTTAGTGGTGAATGCCCGTAGAGCAAGCTGCAACTTCTTCCTGTGCAGTGGATTCTTCATACCCATCTCCTGAGGTCAGAAAGAACAGTTTGTCTTATCACACAAATACTGAGGTATTTTGATTTTCTCTACACATGCAATTCTGATGAAGTCTATCTAACTTAATATTTAGACATAAAAATACATTTTAATCTATAATATGGAGTGTAATTGATTTCAAAATTTGAGATATTTTTGTTGTTTAAATAGTTTGTAACTGGTTTATATTCTGACCTTCTCAAAATCCTGAGGCGTGGCAGACAGAAGCGTTTGTCCATTTTCAACCCACTGTCGGGAGAGACTAACGTACTGGCCCAATCCATAGTCCTCTAGCCAGCCACACACCTGCTCCTTGGTCCACTGGCTGAATGGAATATTCATATCACTGACAGGAAAGTAGTTAAAAAGTTAAAAAAAAAAAGTTAAAAAATTGTTATTTTATTAGTAGAAGTTATACAGAGATACATAACCCTTAAAATACTGTACTACAAGATCAGATAGCGTTTTACCGTGCTGAGTCAAATGATTCAGGGGTTCGGGTCAGTCTGGGACCAGCAGTCGCACGCAGTCCCCCTCTTCTAAATTGCCCAGAATCTGGATCTGTTGCGGGAAGGCCTCCAGACTGTGTTCTTCGAAGTCTATATGGAGAAGAGAAAATGATCTGACTAGAAAGACTGCAAGTTATTAATTCTCAAAGTAAATATTTTAAAATATACAGTTATGTGAAAAAGAAAGCTTTCAAAGTACTCTATGCAGTCCTATGAAAGAGTAAGTACACCCCTACTGCTTCCATAAAAACTAAGAGGGCCAGTAACAGCCAGATGCTGTTAATCAAATGCACACGACTAGCTGATCGTCAGCAAGTATGAGCACCTCTGTTAAAGGAAGACATTTAGGTAGTTTGCTGGTCTGCAGCAGTCAGGTGGATTCAACACAAAATCTTCCCCTGAGTAGATGACCCAGCAAATTGACGGTGGTCGGACAATGCAATGTTACAGTCCTCTGTTCATAATATTCATATCAAAATCATTAGAAGCAAGTCTCTTCTTTCTAAACAGAACATGGAAACCAGCTTACGTTTGCAAAGTTTCATCTGTACAAACCACAAGAGCCGTGTCCTTTGGACAGACCCGGACAAAGTGGAGATGTTTGGTCACTGTGAAAGCCAAATACAGCATGTCAGCACAAACAGCTCATGACAACTGTCAAGCACGGTAGTGGAGGGATAATTATTTTGCCTTTGTAACCACAAGACCTGAGCAACTTGACTTTATTAACTCGACCATGAACTCCTAAGTATTCTATGGACAAATGTAATGTCATCTGTCTGACAGAACAATGACCCAAGCACATCAGCAAATTTCCAACAAAATGGCTGAAAAAGAAAAAAGAAATAAATAAATCAAGTCGCTGCAGTGGCCCAGCCAAAGTACAGGCCTTAACCTGACTAAAATGCTGTGGTAAGACCTTTAGAGAGCTGTGTATAAACAAATGCCCTCAAGACTCAATGAACTGAAGCAACATTGTAAAGAAGACTGTGCCAAAATTCCTCAACAACTATGTGAAAGACTGATAAAGATGAAGTTATTGTTTCTAGAAGTGGCTCAAATAAGATACTAAATCACGGGGTGTACTTTCACAGGACTGCAAGAGTTTTGTAAAAACATTCTTTTTCACGTAATTGTAAACTGTTATCCTGTATTTTTTGAATCCACAAAAAAAACCAAGATGTTGTAAATTTAACTTACTTAATTTATCAATTAAATGACACCTTTGTCCAGTAACTGCTAAAAAAGTTTTTTTTTAATTCTTTTTTATTTCCATCTAAAAGTCATGTTAGTGGGGTGGCAAAAGGACAATGCATACAAGTATTATATATATATATATAT
The DNA here is from genome assembly GCA_015107715.1 of Tylochromis polylepis. Taxonomy (NCBI): domain Eukaryota; kingdom Metazoa; phylum Chordata; class Actinopteri; order Cichliformes; family Cichlidae; genus Tylochromis; species Tylochromis polylepis. Next base: position 15,769 of record VVHJ01038552.1, read on the forward strand.
ATATATATATATATACATTTAAACCATCCAGATATACATCACATAAACCATAGAGTACATCCCATGGTCACATAATTTAATGTGTTAATATACCAACCAACCAATCAATCAGTCAATCAATCATAAATGTCCAAATCAGTCAAAGTTTGGCCTTATTTTTTTTTGCCTTTCTTACTTTTTTTTCCATTTTGGCAGTCATTTGGGTTAATGCACTGTGTATTTGATGTATTTATGTATGCTCCCAGACTCACTTTCCCCAGAGTCTCTTGAAGCTCCTGTTATTCTTCATGTATTCTGGTGAGCCCACAGCTCGCTGGCTAGAATAAACAGGGGAAGTGTCACTTGAAGTGCTGTCATCAACTTTCTCTGGCTTTCCTTTAGGAGGTTACAAAAACCACAGTAAATGTTATGTAAATTACAAAGTACAAATATGATCCAAAGTGTCTTCTACAGGGCCAGTTACACCATAAAAAAAATTAAAGATGCATTTGATTAGTTGAAAATTTTAGTTTATTATGATAATATAAGCAGACAAAGCTCCACTGTAGTCCTGCCAAATAAATCACATTTGATTGATTGCCTCTATGGATGATTAAGCTGTTTCCTGTAATTTTGGCACAGTTAATGTTGAACTCCTGATGATGATGGTGGTGACTGAGTAAAAACCCATAAAAAGCTTTTTGTTTTTTTCCTTCATTTTCATACCAAAGAGGACATTAAGAGCAAAGTGGTGCATGCAGGGTGGCCTGCTGCTACACAGTGCTCTATTCAGTAGAGAGACTCAGGATACAGACCGTTGAGTTCAGCAAATAATTCATCAGTTAATGTCCCATGAAAAAGAAAGGGATTAGAGGCTAAATTTTACAAGGTCTGATCTTTATGGTAGAGGTAGAGGCTACAGACAGTCATCTCACTCCAGCAGACTGCAGCAAAGAGAAATCAGGGTGGGGCTCAAGTTAAAATTGGTCAGTCATGCTGTGGACGGGTGGAGCTGGGATGAATGTGGTCAATCAGAGCAAGAGAGAGGGCGTGCTCAGTATGAAAGTCTATACCATGATCCATCTGCTCTGTCAGGAGGCTCTGCAATTAGCTGTGATCAAAAGTAGCCCGGTCGACATAAAGTGGTTTCATCCAAATATGAATACTGCCTTTACTCATGGGAATTACAAGGCTATAGCCTTTTCTATAGAAATGGAGAACTGATTCTGCAGTACAATATAATAAATAACCATAAACAGCAGTCAGGAAAACTTGATTTAATATGCTGGGATTTACTTTGGCTTGAATCTCCGTCTTCACTCCCAGCTGGAGACCTTTGACTCTGTATTTCACTGCTGCTGTCTCCGATCCCATTTTGCTCTGACAGAGAGGAATTCACAGGCAGCGTGTGACTTCTCATTTCACTCGGGCTAGTCTGGATGAACAGAGTAGATACAAACACAAAAGACAGTGGCTTTTCTAAATCATGAAAGAGTCACAAATCTGTAAATATAGAGTAAATATAAATATAAATACATCTGCAAATATATAATTAATTCTGATTCTCTTATGCCTTCATGAGAAACAGTATAGCAGCCTGTAAACTATGAAAGAACTAAGCAGGGAAGCATTTTGAGCTAATTGTTCAAATGTATGACATTTTAAAAAATATACCTTTTGTGTAGTTCCATTTGTAATGTCATTCACACTGCTTGATAAAGTCTGTACTTCTAATCTGTGAAGACAATCACAATCAATAAAATCCTCCTATGAAATATTGGAATGATCCTTTAATTAAAAGCGGCTGCACTACCTGGAATCGCTGTCTTTCTGTACTGAAGAAATCGATGTTTGTTGGGATGCAGAACTGTTTGTTGAAGCCTGTGATTAATAAACATTTTAATATACAATTAAAATAATTAAGTGTGCATATATTGAAATATTTAAGGAACTAATTGATCAGCTCTTTTGAGAGCAGCAGATTCCTTTTTTATTTCTTTTTACACATACTTCAGACTTCACATCCTCTGATTTTGCACTGACAGTGTCACCATTCTTCATCTGACCCTGCTCTTCTTCCTCACTGCTGCTTGACAGGCTCCTGCCATTTGACAATGTATGGACAGCAGATGGTGCTACAGTAACAAAGAGAAGGATTTTGTATTCCATTCAAGCAGTAGAATCCATTTCTCTTTAAAAAAAAATAGAAAGCATGACGGGCTTCATCATGCTGAAACGTCATTATATAAGCACTGCAAGGGAATGATAAAGGAGTGAGTAAGCTGATTACCTTGCCTTGTGTTACCAGAGACCTCTCTGAACTGTCTGCACTGGTTCAGGAGCAGAGTGAGCTCTTCAATACGTCGGTCCTGCAGACAACAAGGTAAAAAGTGTCCAAGGTCCATAAAACACAATTAAGATGTTTATTTAAGGTTAGGAAACATCCATATGGACTACCTGCTTCATTCAGTTACTGACCGGTATACTGCACAAATGTTTCTCCTTCACCATATGGCCTTTAGATCAAAGTAATGGATAGGGAGGGGATTGACAACGGCTGGAAATCTTAGTTGTGGTAACCAGCTGCGTGGAGTGTGTGTTTTTTGAAGTGGTGCCCATGCCCGGTTTTGCTATGGTTCTCTTAATGCAGCTCACTCCAAAATTAGGCTTGGCAGAATGAGGCCTGTTTAAGTGTGGCTTTTCCTGAAATGGCCTGCCTTAGGGTGTGTGTACATGTGTGTCTTCGCTGGTGTGCCACATGTAAGTCAATGTCTGTGGGCCTTTAAAGTTGAAAATATACTCGGAGGGAGAATACAAAAGCCCTTCTGTGCTATAAATGGTTGAAGGGGGTGTTGCCTCTTCAAATGACACAGCTCAAAAACAGTTACATTATAACCTTCGAAGAAGCAGTGATGTTAGCATATCCATATACAGGCCAGTAGGACAGTAAACTGATGACAATACAGATGGTAGCTTTTACTCTATAATCACACACAGCTGGGAAAGGAAAGGTTTACAGGTCACTGGTAACATACCTTTTCGTCATTGGCAGCTACCAGTGATTTCATTCCACTCCTAAGCCTCTGCAGTTCTTGATCTATAAGGAGAAACCCCAACACTGATATGTCATATAAATGTCATATAAATGTCATATAAATTTTGATATGAATAGATCTTTTTAGTAGCATATAGTTATTTAGAAAAGGAGGAAAGGCACAAACACATAAATCAATGATTTATTCATCACGAGAATACTCCCAACCATTTATTTTTAAATTCATCTAAGCCTTTTTTAGCCATCAATCATAGTTTGAGTCTATGACCACCTATTGTGAGAATATTATCAATACTGAGTTTTAGTGACATTCAGACTATCATTCATGCTTTTATTTCCTCTTGGATCCCTTACTGTATTGGTCTTTTAACAGGTATCAATCAGAAAGCATTAAATAGACTCAAGGTTGTGCAAAATGCAGCAGTCACACCTCTTACATGCACCCAGAAAACTGAACATATTGCATAAGTCTTAATGATGCTACACTACTGCCCAGTATTGATTTTAAGATTTTACTTATTAGCTTTAAAGCCCTTCATGGCCTCACCCCAGAATCTATACTCAAATTGCTCTTCCCATACCGACCAGTGCGCAGCCTCAGATCCTCTGGCAGAACCTGTTTCCACCTCACGCTCAAAGACAAAAAGTAATCAAGCGTTTGCTGTCAGGGCTCCTCGGCTGTGGAATCATCCGCCAGAGGAAATCTGGCTTGCCTCATCAGTGTCTTCTTTCAAATCACTGCTAAAGACTAATTTATAGTGTAAGGCTTTTTCATAAATTTTAGGATAGATTTTAGCTCATTCGTTTAAGGACACGCAAATCCCTTTCGGGTCCTGTCAAGAAAGGCATCAAGTGTAAAAACTCTGCCAAATTAAAAATTGCAGAGCCACCCATTGTGGAAATAAAGTAGTAAATAAAGAAATAAAGTAGCTTCTTCTTAGTATAGAGTTTATATTTTTTGATAATCATACATTAGCTACATCTTATTCTTTCAACTTCTGTTTTTTTTTACATTACATTTGAAGTTATTTTTTACACTGGAATCACACTATTTCCTATTCTTATTTTTGATGTTGCACATTGATAAGTAAATTGTTATTGCTATAATTATTGTTGCTGTTGTTGTTATTATTAGTCACAGACACATCTGGGCACACAAACACAGGCACTTTTGCTCTGGCATTTGCAATCATACGGACAAGACTGCTAGTAAGTGACCATGATTGTACCAAGCAAGTAGCCCAGAGAAGCATTTATCTATGACAAACAAAAATATTATTCCTTCAGGAACTGATAAAGACAACAGAGAAGTGAAAGGGAGGAAAGAGGCAAAAAGTTATTGAGGAAACAAACTGATGATTGTCAAAACTGCCCCTCAGAGCAGAAGGAAATGAAAGATAATGAAACAGAGAGGCATGTCTGGAGAAGGGAAATAAATGAGAGATCAAAAGTAGACATGGCCAGTGGGTTTAGAACAATTTTCATTATGTATTGCTCAGGCTTACATTTGGTGTTTAGTCTCTTCCTGTACATCTCCTCTGAGAGAGAGACAGACAGAAACTCATAAGACAGTTTACTTAGGGCTGAGACTGGCTTCTTCCATAGTTGTTACTTTCACTGAAAGTTAATGAATGCAAACAAGAGCCATTAACTGTGTCACCTATCAAGTTGGGTAACTTTGAGTGAGAGGCTGTTGTTGGCAGGTTGGCTGAAGGCTTGAGGCTGGCAGCTCTGCTTACCTCTCTCTGCACTCTCTGTGGTTAAAGAGGGTCTGGCCAGCAGCTGAGAGTGCAAGCTCTCAATCTCAGCATTCTTACTGTGCAGGAGCTGCTGAAGGCTGCTGATCTCTGCCTGTGGGTAACGCACAGTGAGAAATGCCAGTAAGCAGGAGATGACGTGTACTGTACGTGCTATTTAAAGATTAACACCTAAAAACATTTGCACATTCATAAAAAATAAGCTGCATATATACATTTCAAGTTTAAGTGTCAGCACATGTCCTCAAGTGAAGCCCAAATCTTTTTTCCACCATTGCTTATATATGAAAACCCACAAGAAGGCACATAAATATCACTTCTCTGATGTTTAGAGTACCAAATGTTAGGTCATTGCTATCTGGAGTTTATAGGTTGTTTTGAAGCAAGTTACAGAAGGAACACACAGATGGCAATGAAATGAACTCAAGCTGATCTGTTTGCCTGTGTTTTCTATCGGCATGCGTGTAGAAGCAAACGAACAGTGGAAAATAAACTCAAATACTGATCAGGACATTTTGCCCAGATACTAGTAACCAAAGGTCCTACCTGAGAACTGCAAGGGAAAATGTTCCTATAAAATGTAGCATTTATTCATTATGCTATTCAGCAGGTTGCAATATGTTTTTGAATATCAGAGTATTAAATTATAATAATTTATAAAACAGTGGGAGAGAGACGTAAAAATAATGGGAGTGGTAAAGATTTTATCATAATAGAGGACAAATGGTGAGAGCAAGTAAAAATGGGGAAAGTCTAAGAAGTTAATATCATTAAATCACTCCAAATTAGAACAATAATGATTAAATAGCTATTATTAGGTCTATTTCCATCATACTTCAACTTAGGAAGTAAAATAGCTTGCAAAGTTCCCAAATAAACATAGGTGTCTGAGAATGGGAGCACATGTGCAAAAGCAAATGACTCACTTAACTGGCAGGAACATCAGATTGGACAGCTTTTAGGAAAGCTGAGTGGACAGTTAGTGGTGGAATTTGGGCAGTGATGGTGTGGTGCTAAGTCCACACAACACATAAATCTGAACTTTCTTTTACCTTTGTTGCTTTGAGTTTCTTCTCATACTGTAACTTCTGATCCTCCAGGTGCTCGACTTTGTCCTTGAGAATCCTGAGTTCCTTAAGTAAGCCCTTAAACAGAAAGTGTGAGAAATTGAAAAAAGTTTTTTCTTTTACCTTTTCAAAAATATGTTTTTATTTATTTTTTTGTTTGTTTTTTTCACACAAGCCCAAGCATACTAAATGCAGCTTTTACCCATGTCAGGGATTGATCCATAACAGATAAATACAATACAAGTTATGCTGGTTTTTCTACAGTGACATAAATGCTATTGAGGATGTTTGGTGAGTGGTTGTTTCATTTGCATCTAAACATAAGGCGCCCCCACACCAGAGTAAGACAACACATGCTGTACACAATAACAGAAGTCATGCAAGCAAGCTATGCCTACACTTTCTCCTCCACAGTAGTACTTTTGCTCTCCATCTGAGCTACCCTCTTCCAGGGTAGTTGTGTTTCCATCAGGCCCATTTGGAGCTCGCTCCAGTTTGTTCATTATCCCTGAGGTTTTGTCACAAGGAGCCCACAGGTTTGAATCCTGGCTTTCAGAAGACTCAGTGGGGCTCTCCACAGGAAGTCTGCTGTCAGTTGGGCTCTCCAGGGCCTTTTTCTCCTGGATCTTGCTATTGATTTCCTTCTGAAACTGATATATCTGCTCCTGCAGCTCACTAATGAAATTCACTACAGTCTGCCAGATGCAGTGGGAGAGAAAAAGATTGAGAGAAATGTTTAGAAAGAAAAGACGAAGTGGGGCAGGTATCTGTCTGTCTGTTTGTGCGTGAATATATAGTAATAGAAATGAACCTTTTAAACATTTTATGATGTATTTCAGGTAGATATGTGGTCTTCAATGAATAAATGTTTGAACCTTTGAAAAACGTACTTCACTGGTTGGTTTCCCAGTGTCAGTCTCTTTTCAAACAGGCATTGCTAAGCAGTTGTTTATGACCATGGGCAGCTATTTATGTTCATCATAACTATATTGCCATTTTCCCAAAAAAATTTGTTATTTGCGATGATAAATTTCAGTAGGGGTGAATAAGTTTGCGATCATTTCAGAGGTGATGCCTGTCAGTGTTCCTTCAGAAAGCAGCCAAGTTATGCTGGGACTGTGGACAGAGGAAGTCTCATTTGAGGTCCAGTACAGCGGATATGACAGATGATCCAGAGTGCCTTGATGGCTAAATTTAACTATGAGCTTGCTGGCTCTACAGCAAGGAGGCATGTGTAGAAGCATGAATATGTGTGGGCATATTTGTGTAGTAGAGGCAGCACGTGGGAGACCATTAAAGTAATTCTTTTTCTACTCTATTTATTCTAAGCAGTTGGGAAAGTTGGATTTAGAAAAGCTAGTGAGAATAAAAAAAGTAACTGTAAATTAGTTAAAAACTGCAATCTGCTATAGTATTTTTTTTCCTGCTTAGAAATAACAATCTTTACAAAATTCAAAAGTCTTCAAACAATCTTTTTTTTCAATATGCCTTTTGTTAGGGGCATATTCTCTTTTTTCAGAATGGCCTACTCAACCAGTAGACACCACCAAGAATAAAATTCTCTGGGCTGAAGCCTACACACACTCATATTTGGCCTGTCATCCACCATGCCTGAAGTCTTTTAACCTGAGGACACAAAGAGTCTTTGACCAGCAGTGTTTTGACAGTAACTACATACATTACAGTATCCTGTCTAGTAACAGTCCTGCTTTCCCTGCTTTCTCTTTCCAAAGTCGTCACTGAATGCTCAGAGGTCTATTGGTAACCTAACACAGTAGCCTTAAGCAAATACAGGATTCAGTTGAGACTGACAAAAAAATTAAACTCCTTGGAGACTTTTTTTTTTCCTGTAGACTTTTCCCAGGAACAACAGAGCCGGGGTTTGGTTAAATGTTTCCCTTCATCTGTCCAGAATGTGTTTACGGTCTTCCATAAAATCAGAAGCAGGCTTCAGGGCTAGAGCCATCAGAACACAAAGCAGATTTCTGAGTGTACCTCGTCATACCAGGAAGAGTTCAAATTTCCAGGGACTGAAGTAAAGTAGAAGCCGATGAAGATTTTTAGATAGTCTAATTTCTCCTTTCTCCACCATTTACAAAGTGAAATGATTGATAGCCTACCAGTTAAATTAAACAAGTGAATCAACTTCTGGTACTGCTTAATGTGGCTGCTTTTTGATGGATATATATTATTTAAAAAAAGAAAAAAGAAAATGGCAAACAGTGCTACAATGCTGACAAAAAAATACATTTAATTGGAGTGTAAATATCTTTTGATAGGAATAGTCCTGTTTAATTTAGTGAGAAGCCATACCTCTGCTTTGTGCTGCCTTTCACCCCCATGGCCCTGTTTTCCTTCCATGTCTGCCAGCTTTAGTTTCAGGTAGGACACCTCCCCCATAAGATTCAGCTTCTGGTTCTCCAGTGACGCCCTATGCAGGAGTTCCTGTCATCAACAACATTCAGCAAGAGCATGAAGGAACACAAACAGACATACACAAATACATTATCCCCTCAATACTTACTGAACAAAGGCAACATTAAGTATGAGACACAGCGAACTACCAGCTCTGTAATGACAGTCCCTTCTGGTTTTAGAAGCTGTTTGAGAGGCTAAATATACACAACCCATGACCACTATTTATAATGCCCATTTCACAGCTCACTCAAAGCACACTGCACTGGTGGAGAGAGTGAGAGAGAGAGAAGTGGCAAAAGCATGCCAAACATCCTTGAACAACATCAAAATAGCTTAATATCTTCAACAGGTGCTTTTGTCCTGTAAACAGCTGCCTATCAAACCCAGTGCTAAGCGAGACTGCCGCTAAATGGTTCTGCGACTGTCTGTGCTGAATGGCTGACAGGCTTGAGAGTTAAGCCAGACTATGCAGACAGATGTATTACTAATTTGGTTGATGTCAAGCAGGTGCTAAATCACTTAAAGCCTAGAAATGATCATCAGAGGCAGGCAAACTGTACGTATGGATACATCCATTTAAAAGGCTGACTTTGGAAAGTATCTGAAATTCTTCCAGAGTGCACATGGAAAATATTAGAGCTTTGTCACCAGAAAGAGATTTACGGCTCAGGTCCAAAGCCTCATAATGACCATGTCTCCAAGAAACCATTCCCGGCTGCCCTTTGATACTCTGCACACACAGGCAGCATGGCACAGACAAGTAGACATTGCAAATCAAGTTCACAGCTAATCAGGTAGCTAAGAAACATTTCTGGCACTCTTGAAATTTGTCAGAACTGACTGAAACAGTAGAAAGAAGCTTGCATCGCATTAAATGAATAAGACATACTACCTGGTTCATTTTCCAGTGTCTGCATGAAGTAAAGGAAACCAAAGTGTATTTCTTTCATGGATGCTGTGGTTTTAAGTGTGCTGTGGTTTCAGTAAATTGTCATACGTCCATTCCATTCAGCGTTCTTTGGACTGTTTAGCAAAGTCCTTGAAAGTGTACAAATTTGTACACTTGTAACTCTTAAAGGAGCACCACCTCATTTTCTTTTTTCTCCAGCCCATCTCTCCACCTTTTTCAGCTGTTCCTCCTTCCTCATTTGTTCCTTTCTCCGTCCCTTCCACCCTCCCTCTGTTGTTTTCTCTCTCTCTCTCTCTTTCTCTCTCCTCTCCTCTCCCTTTGTTTCTTTCTCTTTTAATGCCTGTTTGCAAGCAGTTCTGGTGGTTATAGATTAGGGGTGTGGCTACTCATGCTATGATCACCTGCCCAGCCAGACTAGTCTGGCTTTGCATGAACCAGACAGACATTCTGAGACGCTGTCCTGGAATGAATCTGGGCGTCCTAAATATTTTGGTTGCTGGGGGAATCTGCAGCCAGTTGCACTGGAATCTGAGCAAGGAATTTCTTTCCATGATGCTGAACTCATCCCAAATAACATTCTGAAGCTTATGAGAAAAAATTAATTAATTAATTAAACAATAGAGGGACAGTCTGAGGCCCTATCCCAGTTAATTATATAGGGGTAACAGTATTGAAATAATAGCTTTTCATACCTTACTTTGTTCTAGCAATAAAAGTCAAGTATTTAGTACAGAGAAGGTTTTGACACAAATGAGCATGATTTGAGGTCAGTTGAATACCTGCTGTAACATTTCTTCTGTGGAGTTGAGTTTGTGCTGATGCTCCATCAAAGAACTCTCTAAATCGCTGATCTTCACCCCCTGCGCTTCCACCTGGTCTGTCAGCACACTCACCTGTGTGTTTTTGGATGGAAAGATATTAGACACAAGGATGTGTTTTCTAAGCAAAGGTTGGCGAATAAAATGGTTTTATCATTGCTTAGATGCAAACTTTATCACATAAATACAGCCTGGGCCTAGCATTCTTCAGGATTTAGACTTTCTCTTTTACTACAAAGTTTCTCACAGTGCACTATTTATTAATATCAGCTTTTCTCAGTTAATGACTGCTGCCCTTTTTTGTTGACATTTCCACATCTGTGCCAGATCAAACCGTGTAAACATTTCCTTTCCAAAGAAATGAAGTTTTTTTTGTGCCGGGGTAGGTGCTTGCCACACTTCAGTGACTTCAGCAATTTCAGCAGAACCCAGGTTAAATTTAAATCTGCAGAGAAACTATTAAGGCCACATAATAGCTAATCATATGCTAAAAGGCTGGTACAACCAGCCAACTAGAACGGATTTTCCAAAGAAATGTTTCATGTGCTGACTGAAGAAACAAACAAGGCATCTCACTTCTCTCACACACACACCTACAGCACATGAGGGTGCTAGCCTCAACCTGTCTAAGACACACTTGCCGAGCAGTCTTGAGTGCTAAACACACCTACACATACACTGACAAACAGATCACACAGAACAAGACATTCAAGTGTTGTAACAGCACCAAACCCACTTTGAAACTGTTACTTCACCCAGAAGTTGAACAAAAACAAAATTACGCAACATTTGCAACACAATACTGAGACCTACCTTTGTCCTTTCACCTTCCTTCTCTCACCTCTCTTCTCTAACAATGCTATCTGATACGAGCACTGATTAGATTTACTCATTAGTGAATGTGCGGTGTCATGTGCCCATTTTCTTTTCTTTTTTTATGCAGAATCATACAGTGTGGAAGTGATTCAACTTTATTGCCAGTGCAACAACCTTTTCATAGGTCATATACATTTTATAAACAGAACCCAATGGAGATGTGTTCAAGATGCATAAAACAAGTGAAAAGCATCCAGAGAAATACCTGTACCTGTAGAATTAGTGACTCTTTGTCTCCTTCCAGACGGGATAAACGCTCCTGGTAAGACTCACTGTTAGCGTTTGAATGGAGGTTTACCTTCAGAATAGAGGGCAGCAGTTAGGTTTACTAATTACACTGCTAATTGAGAGCAGCAGCACAATGGGTCAAATCTGTGTTACAGCACACAACATACACACGCACACAGACACACAACTTTGTATTGTGTCTAATGTGTGTATAGACTGTAAGAGGTTTAAAAGTTCTTATCCAGTATTAAAACTTGTGTAGAACATTTTTTACCAGCTGATTACTGGGGGGAAGTGTTGGCTGAGTCTAAGTTCTGTTTAGTCAGGGATAATTCAGAACCTTTAATGTACAAGGGCAGTAAAGAGCAAACAAATGGCCTCAAAAGATCCAGCCTTTCAGCAATACTCACAGAAACATTATATACTCCAGTTTAAAAAATTCTGGACAAATCAATTCAAGTAGTTTGTGATAATTAAAAAAAAAAAAGTAAAGTCTTTAAAATAGTCCTGGCATCATATTTTTTTAAAACTATTTTAGCAGTATAATGTTTCAATCTGCACAGCACACTTTATATGTATTTACAGATTTCTTTTTTCTTAACCTGAAAGGATAATAAATCAAAACAATATGTCGCTTACAGTCTTCTTGCTTCCTGGCCTGATAAATTGTGTTAAGTTAAAACAATGCAACCCTGACATTCAGGTCTTCCGCCTAACATATGTGTTGGGACAGGAACAAATAATGGCATGATAATGATGTGAATGGTCTCCATGTTGTTTAAATCTATACACAGCACTGAAACTTATCTCCAGGTGTTAAAACTCCATATATATTCTTTTAAAAATAGGATTACTGAACCTATGTGAAGCTTCAAATCAACATTGTAGTTTATACATTCAGAAAAAAACATGACTTTTTGAGGCTATCTTGGAAGTAACTGGAATTTTTTTCAACAATGTTCAAAATTGAGCAGTCATTTCCAGTCATTTAATGTTTGTGTTTTCAAAGTTATGATACAGATCTTATGTTATTGTTTTAAGCAAAAAAAAAGCTAAAACTAACATTGTCTTGTGTTGGTATTGTCACACAGTATTATGAAGGTTAGTAATATCTATATAAAACTTATCAGATCAACAATTTCCCCCTTGCAGATCCTGAATTAATACTAAATAAATGATTAGCTTGTAAGGTTGGCATGAAAAGGATTCCTTTAAGAATTCAGTAAGAATTACACCAAATGGGGGCAGTGATAGGTAACGACTTTAATGGAAGCAAGATGGTATGCGCTATCCAATGACTCTATAGGTTAAAGAGTCAGGAAATGATCTCACCCTGTTTGTCCATTTATTATTCTCAAACAGTTTAACGTATGACGCAGAAGTAAGCTCAGTAGTCAACCACGGTTTGCTTCACTGTTAACGATTCTGTAAAAGTGTTTTTTAGCTTCTTAAAAAACACTTATTGCAATCAAGTTGTAAAAAATGAAACACTGAAAAATTGGAAGATTTTCTAACAGTCACACTTAAACTAAATGGACAACATTTCCTAATCAAATAGCAGATGAAGACATTTGGTATTTGTAATGGTTTATAGTCATTGCCCCTGTTTCTGCTCCACAAGGGACCTGTGTGTTTAAGACGGCATGTGTTCTGCAGCACACCTCTTCAGTTCGAAAACTAAACACATCTCCCCTCAAATTATCTACCATGGCAACGGCAATTATACTGTAAAAGCAACAACAGTGCAAGAAAATAAACAAACAAGACCCTGCAATTTTGATTCAGTATGAAAGTAAGAAGAGTGGACATGCAAGTGGAAAACATCTTACCTTTCTGAGCCAGGCAAAATGTTTGTAGAAATCAATATCATACTCCATTCTGCAGGCCCATTACACTGCAGGTCGGACTTTTAATGTTAAAAACTGAAAGAATTCAGCCCCTGGTAGAAACCGGAACACAAAATCCATAGCGTTTCAAAAGAATGGCTCTTTACTGTGCTGTACTTTCTATCTCCTACTTTTATAGAGCCTCCATATGGCAGCTGCAGAGTGTGCAGAGAGGATCTAGGTCTGTGTGGTTTGGAGTCTGGACTGCCTGAGACTCTTAGAGCTGAGCTGAATAAGTCAAACTATGCCAGTTGGCTGTACTCCCTTTCTTTCTTCTTTTCCCTTTTTGTACTTCTTTTTAACTGCCCCTCTTTCCTTCTCCTGTTTCTCTAACACATGTACTCAAACTGCTACAGTGTTTACCAAAACTCAGCATTTCTTCTGCATCTCATGTATGATCATTCATCTTTTTTCTGCCCTGACTTCCTTTCTCCTGTACTTCTCTCTGCTTGTCTCCAGTATTCTCTTGCACTGTCTTAAGTACCTTTCAGCCAAGCTAATTTTGTGGGGCTTCCTAAAGGGGAACAGGGGAGAGGAAACTTTCTGCCACACATGCTTGTCAGATGTGGTGCAGAGAAAGAAGTCAGTACAGGCAAAGCAGAAGGGGAAGGGGCAATGTAGGACACTGAAGGGGAACATAAGCATAAAGTTTACAATATCAAACTTGAGCAGAAGTACAGTAAAAGAGGGCAAATACTGTTGAAGGACGACTCAGACAACAACTACAGAAAAGGAAATGAAGGAGATAAGGGAGAATTAAAAAAAAAAAAAAACTGTGAGCAGCTGCTTGTGCTTTAACCAGTAGCTCTGGATCTCATTAACAGTGCCATTTGCAAAAGATCCTGCTTCCAGCTCCCTACTTCTTCACAGACAGGAAAAAGCCCTCCAGGTATTGATGGCCAGGATCAAAGACCTCCAAATCATGCAGCTAATAAAATCTATGTTCTTTGTAGCGCTAGTCCATGCCAGAATATTAGTTTATTTATTAATTCAGTTCTCTTGTTGAACTAAAATTAGACATTAGCTTTTAAAAATTTCAGACTGAGGTATGGATTTGCATGCTTGGTGAGGTGTTATATAATTCTTTTATAGATGGGTGACAAACCTGTGAATCAGTACTCACCCCACCTCTTCCCAACCATTTTACTATAATATTTGCAGTATCATCAGATACTTGTTTCCTGAGAGCATCTTGTCCTTCCTCATTCCCCTGCCCCTCCAGCACTGCCCTGAGGGCCTCAGTCAGCTGAAGAGCCTTGAGTGCAGGATCCAAGGGTGGGGGAAGGGTCAACTGTTGACTGCATTCTGGAGACTGATAATCTTTGACGTATAACTGCATAGGAGCACTGAACAAGCCTTCACCCATTTTCCCTAGGGACACATGAAATCAATACTGTAACATTCACACAGCTTAATTATTTAACCATCCTACTAACTTTTACAACTTCTTGGGTATTTGTCTTAGTACACAACTGATTAAGTCAAAGTTTCTAAGAAGCACAAATAAGAATAGTTTCAAAAATGACCTCTTGAGGGCACTAATATGCTCTAATGCAGCTTGCTGAATGTAAATAGCATCATACTTTGACTGTGGTTTCTTAAATCCACTAATTAGAGGTTCAGCATGTAGTAGCAGTTAGTGTAATCACCATGTCTAAACTGCAGAAAGTTACTTTCCACATATAATATCTGAAGTTAAATTAAAGGACAATAATACACTCAGGACATATGGTGGACGTGGCCAAATGTATACTTTGTAAATATTGGTTTCCACTGACAGAGTGTGATTATTAGTTATTCCATGTGAAATGGTTTTTCGCTGAAGCATGATAATGCTCGAGCTGTCATCTCTATTAATAGAGCCTTGTTTTTTGACCCTTTGCAACAGCACCACTGTGGCTGTGACAAAGAGCAGCAACTCAAATGTGTCACCTCTGCTAGAAAACACAGTTGGGAAGAAACCAAAATGTAAGTCACAGTATTTGAATTTAGTATGCTGTGAGAGTTTTAAACCAATGAGAAATATTAAAATTGCAAAAGCACTCTAAGAATGAGAAAGAATTAGGAAGACAGTTGCAAAAAGAACCAAAGCTGTTATCTCATAAAAAACAAAAAACTGTTTTCACTTCCTCTAGACTTGTCTCTCATGCTCTAAAAATGCTTTAAAATGCTTTTATCTTTATCTTTAACTTGTTTTTCTATGTACTATGCAGAAATGTGAAGAACTCACAGTCAAATCATGTGAATATATCTGGTTTTATGCAAGCCTGCAATTACAAACTGGGCAGTCTTTTGAAATTCAGATAACATGAGTAGGGACCTCTTACCAGCAATAATGCCATCCATTTGCTCCAGGGCAGCCTCCAACATATGGCTGGCATTTGATGCCATGGCAACACGCCGTCTTATAAAGAAGCAGGAGATCCTCACTCGCTGGTATGACTGGAATGACTGAGGGTGAGAGATGATCAGCAATATGGCAGAATGCTGCAGACTACTCCTCTTCCTTGTTGCACTTAGATCTTTTTACAGCAAACAGCTGAGTGACTTCCAAGTAAATAACCTCCTGAATGTGGCTTTTGGGTTTAAACTTTCCTCTCATTTTGTGACCAGAGCCTTACCCATTGTCAGTTCTGTTATCCACAAAAAGACAGAGCTCATATTTAGAATAGTTTGTTGCTTTGTTTTCGTTGGTTGTTTGTATATATTTTTGCTCTACAAAAGATATTTGCTAATTATTCCAATCATGCTATAAAAAGTATAAAATCACCAATATTTTTTAAAAGTTCAAATCCAAGCACTTTTTCTTTTTTAGCCACAGTTGAGCACATCAGCAAATAGGATCATAGTGACTAGTTTTGATTGACGTTAATAACGAACAATATGATTCACAATCATACGCATGGCACAATGAAACCAATGAATCTGGAAGAAGCAGCAGCTGAGTGAGCAATTGCACCATTTGGAGTTTCAGTTTGGTTATATTTCATTTAACTATTTGATATCAGAGAGTTTTGCCAGTCCCATAGAATATCTGATATGTAGTATTATGATTTATTGCTGCTCTCATCTTACAAAACAGCATCAACAGCACAAGCCTGTTAAAAATATGTGCTCATAACCACATATTATGATGAAGTGACAGGTTTTACTGGAGTAATGACCATCTCACACCCAAAGAAAGCATGACTTTGTGCAGGAATGCTATTGCATGCATGTGACTGGATTTTATATAGTTCCTTTGTTGTAGTTTTACTAAACTCTATAAATAACAATGTTAAGTGCGCTAAGTTATTTATGAACCTCTTACAGTTTAATTCAGTGAAAACATAGGGGAAATTATTTGGCAAATTCAACACTGATCACGTATATTGTAGTGTTTGTTTTATTATATTTTATTTGATATTGCCACAAATCATGTTGTTCTTCCTTTACACCTAGCTGCTTTTTCGTTTGTGGTGGGTAACTACACCATTACCACTGTGATTATATCTGATATAATTTAGCTTCTTATTCAGATAATACAATTTATTTCCTACCTGCATTTCATATTTTATTTCTGTTTTTAAACTGTGCAATGTTATATACAAAATGGCCAACAGGGTGCGTCACTAGGCAAGGAAAATATCTTTATATGGAGACCATTCAGTACTTAATAAAGAAAAAAAATGCTCCCAGTTTGGGTTCAGGAGACAGACACCTTCTCTACTTCTGAGAATATTTTCAAAGCTTACCCTGTGATGAAGTTTTGTGAGGGCTGGATTAGTTGACCCTGCTATGCTGCTATAGGCTTCATGGGGAGTTCCTATGATGCACTGAGCATTTGTTCGCCACTCATGTCTTTTCACTCCTGGTGCTTTTATATACCATAATTGGATGCCTTTGACTTTTGTGTCATTCCTGCAGTCTGTTGTTCATGTTCTGTGTATGCTCGCATCTTTTTCCACTCTCTCTCCAACAAGGTCTTGGCAGACGGCTACCCCTCCCTGAGCCTGGTTCTGCTGGAGCTCTTCTTTCCAACCATCGCAAAGTCTTTGCTCATGGGATCATTGGATCACTGGATTTCTTTCTTTAATATTGTTGGAGGTTTACTTTAAAATATAAAACAGATAGCTACTGTTGTGAAGTGGTGCTGTATAAATACAATTAAACTGCTTGAAAATATTCTGAAATTCGTGTATTTTATCATTTGTAATACAAAAATGCCCTATTCAGCTCACAGGCGAACCTCTATTTGTCTTACTACCTAATTACCATCTATTCATCTGTCTTGAGAAAACACATGCCAACTAAACAGTTGTTTTATTTCTTTTATTCACAGTGTAGGACTTGTTTCTAAGTTCCCAGACCCCAGGTAGATATTAGATGCTTGGAGGTTTGAAAAGCTTGCCTTACTTTGCAAAATCTAACAAACCATGTTAATGCCCCTGGTCAAAAACACAATCCAAGTCCACAAAGAGATGCTGAAATAAGAAAAACTGGAAATACAAGTTTTTATTTACATTCACACAGCTCTGAATGATCTTTACAATCACACTGATATTTCTTATGAATTTGGGTAGCACTTTCTATTACAGCTTGGTAATAAAGGGGTAATAGTAGGGTAACAAGGGGGAAACAAGAGGGTAATAATGTGTAAGTTATTATGCATAGTAAGTTATTACTATGTAATTA
>VVHJ01038557.1:0-11752 GCA_015107715.1 Tylochromis polylepis
CCCACTTTGACCTCAGGACTTCCAGGCCATACTCGGCACAGATGTTTCTGTATACTATGCCAGCCACTTGGTTATGGCGTTCCATGTATGCCCTGCCTGCTAGCATCTTGCACCCTGCTGCTATGTGCTGGATTGTCTCAGGGGCATCTTTACACAGCCTGCACCTGGAGTCTTGCCTGGTGTGGTAGACCCCAGCCTCTATGGGTCTTGTGCTCAGAGCTTGTTTTTGTGCTGCCATGATTAGTGCCTCTGTGCTGTCTTTCAGTCCAGCTTTGTCCAGCCACTGGTAGGACTTCTGGATGTCAGCCACTCCCTCTATCTGCCGGTGGTGCATACCATACAGCTGGTGTTTTGCTCCTCTGGTATTCTTTCCAATTCCTTTCTGTGCCCCGCTTATGTATTAAGCCATGTGCCTATTCATCTTAGCTGCTACGATGCCTGACAGGAGCTTCCATGTGGTACTGAGGCAGGTTATTGGCCGGTAGTTGGATGGCACCGGTCCCTTCTGGGGGTCCCTGGGGATCAGTCCTGAGACTTATGACAGGAGACAGTGGCAGTGTCTTAGTATAAACTCAGTCTTATTATTGAACTGCATCTGTAATAGACCATGCTATTTGCCCAAAGACTACACACATACACACACGCCCACAGTCAGATATCCCTTAGAGCTGTGGTCATTGCTGTGTACATGCATGATTCACCATGTTAGTGATATTTTGATATCCTGCTGCTTTCACAAGATTACCAGCTTATCCTAGTCTGGCTTTGAGCAGTCTGTGTGTGTGTGTGTGTGTGTGTGTGTGTGTGTGTGTGTGTGTGTGTGTGTGTGTCTGTGTGTGTGTGTGTGTGTGTAAGCAGGCCGGCACCGAGGTTTCATCAGTGAATGCTATGCTTATCTCTGTCACTGGTCCACGAAGTTAGTCAGCAGCAGCTTGCTTAAGCTCTAGGTATAAGGAACACACACACACATTTTCACATCTTAGTGAGGACATTGAGTTGATATAATGCTTTCAGTAGCACCCTACTCTACTCCTAACCATCAGAAATGAATGCCTAACCCAAACCTTTTATCTTAAGCCTAACCATAACGTATTTGTAACACTAACCCTAAAACCTCAAAAATGCCTTCAAACTCGTGAGGATGGGCATTTGGTCCCCACAAGTGACTGTTGGTCCCCACAAATATAGTGGCATGCCAATTTTTTAGTTTTCACAAAAATGTTTTAACAAGTACACACACACACACACACAGAGTTCATTAAGTCCTGGTTTAAAATTCATCATCAGGGGCTGGAGCCCATCCCAGCTACCATAGCCCAAACTGAACCTGCAAATTGGTTTTTTCTCTGCTCATTTTTGCCCTGTTTGAGTTTAGAATCAGGAGGATTTCCACCGAGCACAACAAAGACAAGTGCCTGGTTGTGACTGCTTTCTCTCCAACCTTTCTCCTCAGAGATCAGAACAAGGTCAGCATTGGCTCAGAGCAGATTACTTAGGTAAGAATCAAATTATTAATATTTGATGTGGATTTTGCTTTGCTACTGCTAAATTACTTTAATAAAATATCCTGCATTAAAGTCTAAAGTGTGGACAATCCCTTTGTGAAACAGCAAAGGTAAAAATCCTCATCTGTATAAAGAGCTCTTACAGCACTGAGACTGTGCTTTTTAAAGTTTTAAATGACCTCCTAACTATTACTGACTCAGATCGTTCCACCTTAGTACTTTTAGAAATGGGCACTGCTTTTGATACCATAGATCATGGTACCCTCGTCTGTCAGCTGGAGCATTTTGTCAGAGTCAAAGGGACTGCACTGGAATAGTTTAAACTGTATTTAACCAACAGAAGTTTAATAGTCAGCCTGGAGGAGACAGCTTTCTCACAAACCCTGCTCTCATGAGGAGTCCTCCAGAGATCCATTGTTGATCCAGTCGAGGCTCTCCAATACATGCTCCCCTTGGGCTCAATTTAAAAAAAAAAAAAATTACCCCTTGTTTCACTGTTATACAGATTTACGTGGCACTGAAACACTGGAGGATGTTAAGACATGGATGGCTTCAAATTTTCTTAAATGAGCAGAAACCAGATTGTGTTTAGTGCTCCTGATGTCTGCCCTTTAAGGACTTATTTAAAAAAAACAGTTGCAAGAAAGTGTGGAATGACATGTGAGAGAAATCTAAAACAATGCTGTCATTAAAACTAGCTTCTTTTCACCTCCTTGAAGGTAGTCCTCTCTTTCAGAGAGAGAGCGTGCTTATTTTATTTTGACTCGACTATTGTTGTAGTTTTTATTCCGATGTCAGTTTTATACTGGAGAGCTGACTGAGATCACAGATCATCATCCTTACACCGGATGCCAGTCAGGTTTTGAATTGACCATTTTATTACTCATGTTCAAACCAGTGAAAGGGTTGGCACCTTCTTACCTCGGATCTTTTAAGTTTGCACATCCCTTCCAGATTAAACAGCTGTAGATTACAGCACAGAGGTGATCAAACAAACTGCCCCTTGACATCAGGACCTCTCCAACATCAGACATCTTCAAAACCCATTTTTAGTCTTTGACTTTTAAACCGGAATAAGGTCTGAACATTTTTATTTGTTTTTACTCACTTTGACATTTTTTCCTATGCTTATGTTATTTGATTATTTTAGCTGTACAACAGTTTGGGC
Source organism: Tylochromis polylepis (assembly GCA_015107715.1). NCBI lineage: Eukaryota > Metazoa > Chordata > Actinopteri > Cichliformes > Cichlidae > Tylochromis > Tylochromis polylepis. The sequence continues at coordinate 2,674 of VVHJ01038557.1, forward strand.
ACCAGCTGTTTTTGAATGCACTATAGAAATAAACTTGACTTGACTAAACTTGCTGTCGTATTTCCTCAAAATGTTATCTTTAAAACCTGTGTCTTTACAAGCTTAAAGAGCCAGTTATTCTTTAGTAAGCACACCAAGTGCAGTGTGTATACCATCAAACCACTGGCAGCCAGCTCAGGCAGGGTCATGGAGGCTGGGGTAGTGAGGCGGTTTCGAGCTCGTGTGAGCTGTAGCATCACTCCATCCATGAGCTACAGCAGAAACACAAACCTGACATTAGTATCAGCAGCACAAGAAGAGCGGCATCTGAGTTGCATACAGCTCTGTGCCAGCTGGAATAGGGACAGACCTTATTAACCTCAGCCCCTGACTTGAAATGGTAGCTCTCGTCGCGGCTGCTCAGCAGCTGTAGAGCCTGGTTCACGTGGTTCCTGGCATCTTGAATCTGATGGACCACAGGAAAGAAATGTTAACAGAAACAGCAGAAAGGTGTTGGTCATAAATAAAATGCAATATTTGATGACTATTTTCCAGGATCACCCCTCAGGTGGTCTGGACTAGATTACCTCATGTGTTAGATATTTCCTTTGTAAGTAAAGTTTTAAATTTTAACTGTGAGCATATTTAACAGTTTGGTTTTTTCCATGAGCTACTATAGAAGGAGCAATCTTCACCAGTTATTTGACAACATAGTAATGCAAAAAACAAAACAAATTTCAATAACTGGTAAATTCTTGGGACATACGGAGAATTTCAGTAAATAAAGTTTAACCTCATGGCTTGAATTCTCGTGGCCTCAGTCCATGTTTTGTGTTTAAAGAACTGACAGTGAATGCAGCCATAAAGCTATCATTCCAAAAAGCAAAAAATATGTGCTACTGCTTATGGTCTTTACATCACTGCAGAACTCAAATATTAAGACAAACTTATTGTTTGCACTTTCACACAGTGGGAAAAACATTTTCCATTTTAGAGAAGAGAACTGGATCCACAGTTTGTTAATACTCTGTTATCCACTCCAAATGTCCTGCTGTGTAAAAATTGCAATAGAGAAAAACAAAAAAATCTATTGCTTCATTTTCATGTCCCTTTTACCTACTCTACTAAACCTGAGAACAACAAACTGCTGTGACATTTGTGCTCAGTATGTGTGACCGATGTCACATTTCCAAATTATATAGACATGAACAAATGCTTCTCCATTTCTCTGCCTTTGTCAGTTTGTCAGTGTTGATGCTAATAATATTTTTCATAATACTACGAAGGTAAAATTTTGTTTCGTATAATTAATGGAAAACAAGTGTTAATTCAATTCAAAGTAATTGTAAAAGATAGCTGGTTCTGATCTGGTCAGCTGGAAGCTTTTCAAATTTGGTCAAGTCTATATCAACCACAGTTTCCATTAGAAACCAGTTACTTGAAGCTGGACTCAAGTAGTGTACTTTTTCAAAGAAATGGCCCATTTCTGCTCACATGTTTTTCATGTGATTTTTTTTGCCATTAAACTCTAAACACTGCCAGATGCTGACAGTCTTGCATTTTACCTGAAGGTAAATAGGATTATGTTTAAGATACTGTCACTTAAACCTTATTTCATCACCATTATTTCACCTTTTGATTAACAGCAGACAGTATACATACTGGTTTTGGACAGGCTTCAAGACAGTGTGTGTGTTGTCTGTCCCCAGAGCATCAGCTTTTCTTCTCCAATCGCTTACAACAGTCTGCTAAAGGACTTTTATTCTTTTGTAGACTTAAGCTTCCATTTTTATTTTTGTTCAGGTCATGTAATTTCTGTAAATCATTGTCAGATGATTACATATTAGTCAACAGCAGCTAGTAATTGTACTTTTCAAAATAAGCTAATCATGAAGTCAAAAACATTTAATCTTTCGTTAACTACCAGCTAATGAAAGAAGAAAAAAGAAATTCAAAAACACTTTGAGGTTTTGGTGATACATTTCCTGAGGCTCTGATTACAAACTGGAATCGTTCCCATTGAGGCTTTTGGGCCCACACAAATATTATGTTGGTAAAATATTATACTGACTGTCTTAACAGACCTCAAGCTGCAAGACTGGCATCCTTTTATGGTTTCATAAAAGGATGCCATTGGTAGTTAATATTTGACTTAACATAGCTCTGACTCAGCCTGGCTCCATTTCTGAAAAGTAACCTGACAAACAGTAAGAGACCCCTGCTTTGCTACTCTATAAGAGCCCTCTGGAAACCAGTTTTCCAGGCAAAGTGAAGATTTTCCAAGTCAGTGCAATGTCATTTCCTCTCCAGCGTACACTTTATCTGCTTCATATTGTGCATCTGAGTGTTATACCAGGGAGCGGAGCCTCTCTGATTTGCTGCCTTCTTTTTCACCGTTTTGTTAATAGTGTTACATCCTCACACGTCTGTAGGTGTAAAGTCGGAGTAAAGGCTAGGTGTATTATTAAGTATTAAAACAAAGACGTTCCAGTTCCGTTTTCTTTTTCTGTACCTGTTGCAGTTTCCACTGCTTGTCTTCTCTAAACTGGAAGTGCAACACTTGGCTGCTCTTTGCAACCTTCAGGTTGATATCCTGTTGAGAAAAGTAAAACATTAAAGATGCTTAACCTAAGACGGTGTCTTTAAAAGCCTATGGGAGAATGTTAGAAACTCACAGCTTGAGTCAGCACTTCTCCCTGCAGAGTCAGCACCCCCTTCACTTGATCCATGCTGCTAAAAAAATGTCACATTTTTACCTTTGAATCATCACAGGACAACAAATACAGAATTCAGTGAGGGAAGGAACTGGATCTGAAAGATGACACTATCAAGTATAATGCCAATAGCGTTACGTGTAATGTAATGTGCAGAGTCCACTCATGTCACAAATGATTACCAAGCCACAGTAACAGTATGCCAGTAAGAGCTGCATTTACGTTGAGCTGCCGAGGATGAAGTTCTCCTGTTTAAGCTGATTTTCAAAACCTGGTGTTGGCATGGAGAAACGTCTAGATGCCTCCTGATGACAAGAACAGAGCAAAGTGTTATTCAGTCAAAACATCTACTGAATGTTTCTGAGCTGAAGTACAACAATGTCATATTTTCTTATTCCTCGTGTGTGGAATCCTGTCAGAGATGCATTCAGAGGACTCTATGGACTTATAATCATTTTACTTAGTTTCACTGGAACTGTGGCGAGGATACTTGTGTTTTTCAGCCTACACACTCTTAGTTAAAAGTGTGAATCTAACAGTAAGACACAGAATACTGCGTTACAGAGGTGGGAGTCAGACACAATACTTCATTCATGACATGATTTTACATTTTTACGATACATTGAAGTTTGTTGTGATTTCATCACCTTTTTTTTTTAAACTGCAAGTTGTCCTCAAAGAATACAGAAAGCTGAGTTCACCGACAGACTCATTCAGACTGATGGCAACATGTCAGCAAGCTGTCTGCATTCATAATTTAACTATTATTTGCAAATCTTTGCAGTCACTCTTTGAGATTGTCAAACTGCAACTTTCCACAGAAAGATCGCCTCCTATCAGGCGACCTGTGCGACAGCCTTGAGATCAAACGTGGTTATGAGTGTTTTAATGACGTTTGCTCTGCTGGCATCATCACAGGATGGTGGTGAGTGAGATAAAGCCTCTGTTCATTGTATAATATTATATAAATATTCATATTTGGTGTCCCTGTATTCACACTATATCCATACCATGAAAAATTTGCTGTATTAATTTTTCTGGCTCCAATTACAAAATTGCATGTTTGTTATATGAACAGAAAAACTTTACTATTAAACCTGGACTCCAGCTAGTGAAGTATGTGCCTAGCTTATCTGAGCATTCAAAACAGAAGCATTTACAAAGATGTCTTGATGTGCAGTGCCTATTATATGTATCCACAAAACCACTGGGTTCTACCAAAGGGCAATCCCCAGAAACAAAAAGGAAACTATGATGAAGTGCAGTTCATCATTTCAAAAAAAGAAATACATCTTGGCCTGCAAGGACAGTCTCTCTTATATCTTGCAAAATCACAGTGTAATTTGAGCTTAAGTGCAATATAGATTCTCTGCTGAGCAAATATGTTTGCAAGTTAAGCCGTACTTTAGTGACATCATGAATGAAGCAAGTCTATAAAATTAAAAGCACTGCATCATCGCTGGAATGTGCATGTATTCACTTAGTGATGCAAAAAATGTACAGTTTAGTACTTTGGCCTGTTGTGTTACGAAGCCACTTTCACACTGCTGGAAACAGAGCTACTAGAACATGTATGGAAAACACAAATTTAACCACCATTTTACCAACATCTGATTGGAACAGGCAGCAGTTTGTGTACCTAAGCCTAACCCAAGACAAAGAAAGCCTGGCTATGCCAACTCCCCCTGTCGCCCTTTCATAGTGACTTCTCAGATGTTGTCACTCTAACATGATCAAAGCTGGCAAAGACTACGACCAGCAAACAGGGCTTCGTGGGCAAAACTGATTGACTAGTATTGAACTGAATAGTATTTATCATTTCAGCCACATAATTGTGCACCTAATGCAACTATTTGCAACACATGAAGCTCATCTTTTACCTTAAGAACATCCTGGAGCTGTTTTAAGACAGCATGCACTTCTTCTTTTAGCAGCCAGTTGAACTCCTCCTCCTACCAAACAGAGTAAATGACTTTACTACTGCATTAGTGAAAAACAAAGATAACAGAGCAAATATTTCTGAGGAGCTCGTCCTGCATGCATACAAAATTACTATTATTAACTGCTAATACATATCAATAACTATACCAGACAAGATTTAAAATGACTGATATGTAAACTATTGACATGATTACCCAATAATTAGCTTTTTATTCTTATGTACTTTTATGAAGGCATACTCTTCCACCACTTCCATACACTTGTATTTTGATTTCATAAGATTAAACAGATTTCATTTTAACTGGAAGACCCAGCACTGAACAAATTATGAACTGAAACGTATGGAAGGTTTCTGCTGCAACAAAGGCAGCTGTCTACTCACGTCCATCATTGGACATTTTTGTAGTCTTGCCTCTGTGGTGGCAGAGCAATTTTCAAATAAAGCAATCAATGTGAGATTGTAATTAAGCTGAAAGTCTGCACTTCAAGGAGTTTTACTAAAAATTTTGAATCAAATATTTAGGAACTACATTTATATACAGTCCTCCATTTTCAGAGGCACAAAACTAACTGGCTAATTGGCTAGCAGTTTCATTAATGTCAGTGTAACATCCACATGAACACAGGAAACCCAAGTCACTGAGGCTACTTTAATCTGTCAATCTAAAACAAACTACGGGGTGTGCCACACTGCTGGAACCACTGGTCTAGACAAAGGGCACAACCTGTTATGCCAACTAGCTGTTGTTTCTTTAAATGAAAGCTACTGATCCCAAAATACCACACAGACCATCTGACCGTCTGTTTCAGTGTCTACAGATACAGCCACTGAACATTGTCTGATCTTTGACCGTGATGATATCGACAGGAAGATGCCACCATGAGCAGTAACTAAGCGGCATTTATGAAAGCCAACAGGGGATCAGTGTAGAGACATTCATTTACACTTTATATTCATAGCTTTTAGATGTGTTCAGGGACTCTGTAATTATAACAGAAACATAACGTTGAACCTTCTATAAAGAAGATGGAGATGTTTGCACTCTGGTGTTTGCCGACTTGTATGAAAGTATAAACATTTTTTAACCGCACTGCTAATGTTCTTTCACAGAAATTAAAGTGTTAGTGAAGCTGTATTGTGATTGTGTGAATTAGTTGTGACTTTGTACATGTATGCAAACATTCCTGTATGCGTCTCATTACTGAAGAAGAGAAAACATCTGATCCTCAAAACAAGCCATCTATGGACCATCAAACAGCTGTGACACAGGGAGCTAACGCGATAATCCGCGCATGCCTAAAAGCGAGCTTACCTGTGATTGGTTGTTACTGGCAAGCAGAAGGTTTTAACAGTAGCTGGCCGGATCTGTTCGCAGTCTTGTTATCAAATAGAAAATTTAGAGCCGTGTGAAACGTTAACTTTGCTCATAATGATCATTTGAACCCACGGCCGTGTTTAATAGTATAATCTACTATTGTGCAGTAAGGACGAGGAATACGGAGAACATTTAGGTCCAGTTTGTCATCGGTAACCTGAAGCCGTAAACAGGAAGCTTAGGATGAGCCGTTGCCATGGGCCCACTGACCGTCAGCCACAGTGTCATTGCAACACTACAGCCGAGGACAGTCCTTTGGGTAACAGCTACCGCGTTCAGCTCTTTGAACTAATGGAACACAAGTACTTAAACGTCATATGTTGACAGACTGGGCAAACACCACAAACCATTAAGATAAGATAGACTTTATTAATCTCACGAATGAGAAACACGCTATTCAGTCACATAGCGCTGGTTTTGCTGGTCTAATGGCAGTGGTACAGAAAAGCTCACCAGCACGACTCGTTCCACCTGGCTGGCAGTCGACGTCTTCGGCAGCTCCGACAGGGACCTCTGCGGATTCAGCATTTTGTACTTGCACCACAAACAAATCCTCAATCGCCAAACACTAGCCCCCGTTCTGTTTTGCTTGGGATGAACGCGTCTCACGGCAGCCCTATGGAAGCGCTGTTGCCTTCACTGACGTCGGACACAAGTTAAGCAGCCAAAAAAAACCCGAGACAAGTTGAAAATACAAATAGATTTTTAAAAAAAAAACCTGACCATGGCACGATGTTCTGTCACTGCAAAAGGTTTTTATCCGGCCTGTAATTATATGAATCAGAAACTATATTCTCCACGTTCTTTATTACAGCTCATTTCGTCTTTAATCCACCTAAGCAGCTGTGTGCCGTCGTTACATACAGATCGTGTTTCCGACTGCAGCTGCTACATTCAGTTTTATTTTTTTTTATGATAATCACCTGAATGCAGCATCACATTAGTCACATGTTTAGTGCAGAGTCCTTCCATTCAAAGGTTCTGGTTTATTGGCGCCACCCACCAATCCTTATTTGGCTTAATAACTTCCGCTTGGCGTTTTCCAAGCATATGGTACAGAGCCATTACGCACGCCGAAGTATAAACGCCTGAATTTTGCTTCTGCGGTCAAACTGTACCTGACGTAAGCAGTGCAAATGCGCCTACATTCCTAGTCCTGAGAGTTCAATCGGTGTGTGGGTCATGTGACCCATGTGATTGGAACGTGTCGACAGGATTCCTTTTTCTTTAGTCATCGGTGAATGCACTGCACTAAGATTTTATACACCAGCAAGGGGATGTTTGGTTTTTCTTCAATACACACTTAAAATATTCGAGGATTATGTGCAAGGCTCACCTACCTTCTTGACATGTCTTGCATACACATACATACACCTCTCTGTGATCTTGATGGCAAATTTATTTTAAGGTTACTTTCATATGGAACAGAAGTAGGCTAAGAAGACTGATGGTCAGCGATGTCAGCTGATTCAGTAAACTAAATAGGTGTCCTTCGAAAATACAGTCCTGAACCACTCCAGTCTGGACCCAAAGATGCCAGACTGTGCCATTTAAGTGGCACTGAGCAATAGTTGGTCAGGCTTTCTGAAGGTTGTTCACAGTGTTCAAGTCTAAAGGCGATTTGTGCATCATGATGATGAAAGCATTTATTCTTGAATTATAGATTGAGAAGCAGTTTGCTTGTAAACAAGAGCAAAAACAAAAAACGTTTTCAAGAACAATGAATGAGAGTTGGAATTTACAAAATGTGAAAATGAATTAATCCAAGTGAGAATGGCAGAAAGTGCTTTCTAACAGTCAGTATGCATACATACAGAATGCATAAAGTGGCTGTTCTACTCAACTAATGCTGTTGTCGGTTAGGCGTTAGTCTTCAACTCTTGTGCATTTTCAGCATCCTCATCCTCAAAAAGTCAAAATTCTTCAATCTCAGAATTCTGACTTTTTCCTCAGAATTCAGAGACTGAAGAATTCTGACTTTTTTTCTCAGAATTCTGACTTTTTTCTCAGAATTCAGAGATTGAAGAATTTTGACTTTTTCCTCAGAATTTTGACTTTTTTTCTCAGAATTCAGAGATTAAAGAATTTTACCTTTTTCCTCTCAATTCTGACTTTTTTCTCTGAATTTTGACTTTTTTCCTCAGAATTCTTACTTTTTTCTTAACTCACATTTCTCAATGATTTTGATGTGTGGATTAAACAGACAATATAAAAACCTGATAAATTTCAACTGATGTAACCAAACACTTTAAATCTTTTAAATTCCTTCTTAAATTTCCAATAAATATGTTTACCAAGATTACCCAGCTTAAAGTTTGATCGTCATTGTGTCTTCCTGCTGTCCCTCATCTGACAATGATGGCATAGGGCATGTGTAAAAAACAAAAAACAATAACCTTTATTATGAATTTCCTTAAAGTGGATGTGCTGTGTAACATGTCAGAGACACCTGGTGGATAAATAATGCAACTACATTGTTAAGATTCCTCATCTCCGCATAGTGCATGCATGAGCAAAAGGAAATAATCCCAAACTGGAGGTGGGGGCACGTGAGCAGCGATGTGATCAATTTCTTTATGTTTAATAGTAAAAACATTCATATGTATTTGTATTATAAGCCCTGCTAGCATGTACCCTGAAAGTTACAGGAAACCTAGCCACACCCTATCGTGTGATTTACTGGGCCACAGAGGGCAGTGGTTTACGACACCAACTGTCTGCCATCTATAATCCAGTTTTGAGATCCTTCCCAGACACCTTAATGCCCACTCACATCCTGGGCCATATGATCTCAGTAAGTCACATGATAGGGTGGGGCTAGGTTTCACAATGGGTTCACCCGAAACCTTGGCTGATTGTGACCCACACCTATTTTCACACCTTGGTTCATGTGAATAGGGGGTTCATGACCCCCTTGGGGACACTCCCATAGGGCTTAAAATCTGGGACTCTCCACCATTTGCTCTTAGAACTGAAGAAGCTTCTCGGATGAAATGTCTTCAAGAAACTTAAAGAAGTCCAGACGCTTTTCTTTCCAAGCTCCTTAGACTACGATGACATGGATGACTG
>VVHJ01038558.1:0-12865 GCA_015107715.1 Tylochromis polylepis
GACATTGTCCGAGAGGAGAGCTGAGCGCTTCTTATTTACAATGTTGCCTGCAAGCAGTTGTGCCAGTCAGTTTGTCTGAGGTAAACTTACTGAGGCCCCGACGCTCCATGAGAGTGGTTTGTCTCAAGCTGGGCGACGCGACGCGTTAGCCAAAGTGCTAGCAGCCTCCCCGACTAATGTACGCTTCGCGTTAATGTGGCATTTTAAGCAGGAAGTGCTTCGGTGATAAGAAAATTCTTTCCACACACTCCTGATATGTTCATCAGACTGTGAATTTTAGACAGAAAGCAACTAGATGCAGAGCAGTGACGTGTGAATGAGACATGAGACACTGTATAAAGAGCTTTGAGTATTCAACCAGACAAAAGTGCATGAAGAAGCAGTCCATTTACCCATAACCCATAGCAATTAAATACAGATAAATTCATGTATTTAACATTAGTTTATCTGATGACACCTTACCACATAAATATCTCTTCACATGTGGAGCATTTTTGATATTTTTTTTTTGTTTTTTTTGGGGGGGGGTCCTAGATTTGAAACCACCTTGGACACATGCACAGCCAGCTGCAGATTTGAAGCTCAAGGTTACCGGGACACGATAATCAAATCTGGATTTTGCTTATGACAGAACCCAAGAGTCACTTGACTTTACAATCAACAAACAAATTTTGTTTAAGAAGGTAAGGTAGCTATTCAAGGTCATTTTAAGGTCTGTGTTTTAATGCCATTCATTTAAATACTCAGAACAGATCATCTGCAATACAATTAAATGTAGTGCAAAAAAAATAGATACCTTATGTTCACTCAGATGCACATGAAATTGCCATTAAAATACTGTAAAAGTATTTTAAAATCTCTCTGCCAACAGAAAGATGAAAATGAACTCATTTGATTTGTCAAATGGTCATAATACAAAATAATGTGTGGCTCTTCTCAGTGTAGGGGCATACAAAGTGATTAAGTTACAATCGTTAACGAAATACTAAATGGCGTCTCAGTACAGTAATGATAACTTCTGCCTCTGGATTTAAAATAAGAGCATGAAGCACGCGCACATACACTGACACGGACGTACGCTCACCCCCCTCCCCCATTCCAAACGCCTCCGATGCTTGCCCCCATCCCGATGCAGACGGCGGGTCGACTGGACCAGCGCAGAGATGCTGCAGGACCGGATGCTGCTGTCTACACCGGCTCACTCTCATACCCCATACCCACCCACCCCCGGTTGCTTGTCATGTGTTTCTTTATGGTGTAAAGATGTGAAGATCCGTGTGTTTTTTTGTGCTGAGGAGTTTTTGTTTTCTGTTCTCATACTGTTCCCCTTCCAGGAACTCAGTCTGAGTAGAGTTCTCTTTGTTCTCCTCCACTCCCCTATTGTGTTGTACATTTCATTGTTTTTCTTCAAAGCTACCTGTTCTGACCTGTCTCCCCAATGTGATGTCTGTGTGATGTATGTATGGTCAGAAGGGGTCCAGTTTCACTGCAGGCAACTGCAAGTGACAAATAAAGGCTCATTCAATTCAATTCAATTCAAAAAATCATGTTGGCCTTGTTTTTGGAGTGAGGAGATGCCACCCTACACCATTAGCTGCCGAGAGCTGTTAGCCCATCAGTGCAGCAATCAGAATAGCATTCTCTGTGTCTTCTTCACACTTTGACACTACAATCCAACTGCTGTAGGCAGAATCTGGACTCCTCACTACCATAACGTTCCTCCGTTTGCCATGGCATCCTGAAAACTTTGACTGGAAATCTGTAGAAGGCTGCCTACAGGGCTGACATGGTAAATAAACTGTCTTCTTGGGAAGTCCAGTTCAGGGCCTGTCTCTGACATCCCCTGTTATGTGGAACTTTGGATGATTCAAATTTGGAGATGGCACTAGGGCTCACTGCAAATGATGCTGCATCTTGGTTTTATGGAACATAAGCTTGAAGTCGCCCTATGGCACGGGCCCTATCCCTAACCCACAAATAATTTTCCTTGCAAAAGTGGCACCATTTAAGGGGCACTAAGCAGGCTTTCCAATAGTAGGTTTACTGCCAACCAACAATGTTACCACAAAGAACCAATCAACCAAACACAAATTTCCCTACTTTTAGGGCAACGTTTATGTTTAAAACATGTACTCGTGCTGTAATATCTATATGTGGTATATCTAGAAGCTGGTCTTATCATTGTCCCTTGGTCTTTGACTCAGGGTATTTTTTGTGTTTTGAGATGTGTTTAGTTTCTCTTCATGTTTTGAGTTACTGGTGCTTGTGAGAATTTCCAATCCCTGTCATGGTCCCTATTGTATTGTTTGAGTCTCTACTTTAGTTATAGATGATTTTAGGTTTATTTAGCCCTTCCTGTTACATAGTCTCATCTTTGTTTCGTCCTCTGATGTTTCCTGTGTGAAGACAGTGTTCTCCCTGTTTGGTTGCGTTTCTGTCTTTGTGTCAGTCCGAATGTTGAGTATGTGTTTCAGTGTAAGTTCCTGTTTTATTTTGATTGATTCATACACTCATCGCAGACATGAATGTCGTCTTAATTTTGGGCTATGAATTATCATACTGCATGCATCTTTAATGACTTTAAAAAGGGAAACAAGACTGTTGGTCTGAATACAAATCTTTATATTTTTATTTTAAATATGTGCAAGAAAAGCAAGAAAAAAATTATGAACAGAATCAGGAGATTATTTTACATTATTTTTTTTTTTATTTTGAATTAACATCAGTATTGTTTCTAAAAGTTTTTTGTTTACACAACAAAATGATCCAACATAGTTTGTTTAAAGTAATTGCAACTGAAATGCCACAAGAGAGAAATGAGACAATTACATGTCAAGGTGGAAAATAAAAATAAATGAAATGAGATAAATAACCAAACTGCACTAACCACAGTAGCCAGAGGGTATTTCAAATGAATTTTGCAAAGTAAACTAGCTCAGTATGATTTTTCCTCATTTTGAATTAGCATCAGTATTATTTCTCTCTACATTGCTTATTCAGTGGAAAACAATTATGAAACAGTACTTCTGAACGAAAGGAAAGCTGACCTTCTGACTTTTTACCATTCTGACAAAGCACAAATGAAACTACACATCTACAACGACACATCAAGGAAGAAAGCGCAAATAAATGAGATAAATAACCAACGCTAACCACAGTAGATAGAGGGTCATTAATTTTACAATGTAAACTAGCTCAGTAGCAAATAAAATGCAGTCTCTCCTCACAGTCGTGAGGCTCCCAAGCACCCTTGCTTCCTCCTGTCACCTGTAAGGCTCCACACCTCATCTTGGCTTGTGGACATGATGGTTTACTCTCTTCAGCCCAGGCCTCGTAGTCCATCTCCTGCCCGTCCACCCACAGCCAGTCACCGGCCAGGAAACGCAATCCAATCCAGACGTGCTCAGTGGTGTTATGTTTGTTCAGTTCTTTCTGGATCAGCATCATCTCAGTCTCAGACGCCACACTGGCCAGGTCACCTTTGTGCTCCCTGCAGTACTCCAGAGCTTCCTCCCAAGTCTTTTTCTCCTTCACCACTGCTGGACCGTAGCAGAAGAAGGTATTTTTATACCATAGGCCTGCATCGTACCATCTGTTATTCCCCACAAAGCCATAGTCTTCCATACTGTTTACGTCATTAGGTTCACCTGGTGCCCAGAAAACCCTGGACGCCACTCCACCTCCTGACCACAGCCATTGTTTTCTGTTTGTGCGATTTCTTACCAGTCCGATCCAGATATATTGATTGACATTGCTGGAGAGCTGCTGAAGCTTGTCGACATCCTTCTCATTACTGACAGGGGCCAGGTCTGTGTAGTTCTGCCGACAGGAACGCTGAGCTTCAAGCCAATTCATTTTCTCATTAACATGAATGTACTTCGTAAAAGTTCCAGAGAATCTCATCAGGAGCAGGATGCAGGTGAAGAGCTGATCCATTGTTGTTTGTTTTGAAGAGTTCTGCAGAGCAATGGGGACCCACAGAGGTTTGGAAGATATATGCTGGAGCTATGAGCCTTGCCTATCAAAATGTATTTGCATATTAGGACAGCCCTTTTATTCTCAGCACCTGTTAGTATTCAGTAGCAGGAACACACAACTACTGCTCACTTGTACTTTTCCAAGCAGCAGACGAATCAAATTATTAATCACTATAAACTTAACAGGTTCCGATTTAGAATTCTAAAGTGCAACATTTTTGTCGCCCAGATATTGTGGCCTACCTTTGAGCAATATTTTTAAAAAGATGGTTGTATTTTGTAAATTAATTTTCTTAGCAAATGTGCATTTGACTTCACGCTTTTCTCCAGTGTCAAAGTCAACTTATATAGTACATTTTATTACACATAAACAATGCATGGTTACCAGAAGGCTATACTGTACTATAGCTGTGTGAATATCTGAAAACCTGAGGGTCCACTTCCAATGTTTCAAGAGGGCAAATAACAAAAGACAGGACTTTGCACTTATTTTTACTGCACTACAAAACTGTCAAAGTATGGTTCTAAATTGCAAAGAAAGCAAAATGAATCTTTACAAAATAAATTGCTATTTCCTTAAAAGTAAATATTGTCTGCTAATCTGAAGGCCAGTGGTCTGATCCCTGGCTGCTCCAACCTGCATTTTTAAGTATCCGAAGAAAATGAACCCCAAATGGCTCCCAGTGCATTAAATGTGAGTTTGTGAATGTTAGGTTAAAAGTGCTTAGGCATGGAAAACAGCGTTTGTATGAATGGGCGAAGAAGCTTGTAGTAAGAAAGCACTTTAAGTGCTTGGATTGAGTAGAAAAGCTCTATATAAGTACTTGTCCTTTTATCATTTACTCAGCTATATTGGACTTTTTGTGTAACTATGCTGCATAGATATTAGTAACACCTACTCTGAGATTTTATATGACCCCTCAGTAGGCGGCGCTTCCTGGACCTTAAAGGACAAGGTTAACATCGATTGTTCACATTTGTGTTCACATGCAAGTTGAGAGACCAATAAGAAAATATTCTTCATAATAATTCCATAAGAGCTATCCCGAGTACATGGATCTCTGGCATCATTTAGTGTTTCTCAGACTGTATGATGTAATTTTGAGACGGACTCCACAGAGGCCACAGGTGCATGACAGTGGGGTTTGGATGCCAAATCTGCCCATGTAGCTGTGACAGAAGGTCCATCCAAAATGGTAGTTGCCATTGGTGACTATGAATCTGCTTAATTAAGTTTGCAAACCATGGTCTTGTTGGCCAGCGTGGATTGAGCAGCAGAACTATATAATTACTCTCCTGATCTTCCGGATAACTGCAGGAATTAGGAATAGAGGGAGAAAAGGATATACAGAACATCAAGGCCCAAAGTGCTTGCCTGACCAATCATGGAGAACCATTGCTGGCAATAGGTCATTTTTCTCCATCCATCCATTTTCATGCACTTCTCCAATTCAGGATTGCCAGGGGGCTGGAGCCTACCCCGGCTGTCATAGGGTGAGAAGCAAGGTACACCATGGACATGTCACAGTTGGTCATAGGATTAACACAGAGAGATAGGCAAACATTTTCGCTCACATTCAGACTTATGGTCAATTTAGAATTGCCAGTTATCCTTCATACATGACTTTGGACTATGGGAGTAAGCTGGAGTACCTGCAGAGAACCAGGCAGACACAGGGTAACAAGCAAACCCACATGTCCTCCCCAGACTGGATTAGAAGCCAGGACCTGGGTCATTTCAAAAAATATATTCAAGGCTAGAAAATTCCTATATCAAACTGACTCTGAGAAATTAGTCAATGCATTCATATCAAGCAGGTTGATTTTAATTTGGATAATCTGGCAAATACAGCCGGATTATCTGGTAGTTCTGTCTATTCAGAGCAGATCACCTTCCCTCTCTTTGCAACCATCCTCCCACACTTCTCCTCCGAATACGTTTGTAGAGGATGTCTGACTTGTATTCGTAACATATTTTGTACTTTCTTTAGCCAAGCCAAGTTTTGGGTTTTGTTTTTTGTTTTTTTTTACCTTAAATCAGAATTATTAGACTTAAAAGCACAAATATCCCCTCATATCAGAAGGCAGTGGTTTTGACAACTGAGGCCCTGTGGGGATTCCAAGATTCACAAACACTTTGAAAACATCCACAAACATAAACAGATGTAAAGCCCAAGGTTGGGAGAGAGCACAGCAAGCAAATTTTAAAAAAAATTTGCCTAAGGCAAAACACAAGGGTTGCTTTGCTTTACGTCAGACAGCCAAATCATAGTCACTGTTCCTACTGTCTTATCGTCTTACAATGGAAATCTAAAAAAAAAAAATGTATATATGCACACACACACACACACACACACACACACACACACACACGCACGTATGATTTTTAAATTCTTTTCTCCCGGTGCCCCATCTTTTTTTATCTTATCTTTACCTTTTCTCTCTCTTTAGGCATGTTTATGGTTAAATATAAAGAAAGGTTGGGAAGCTATCCGGTGCAGAGATACAACACTGTGATTCAGCAGTATTTTTATTTATATATTTACTTTGACACTGGACCACCACACAAACTTGTTAGAAATTAACATGTTTTCCACCGGATACACGAGTAAAGACTGGCAGCTACTAGAATGGCAGCTCCTGGAACTGAAAGCTTCAGCCTTGGAAAGCAAATCAAAGAAAACAAATATCCAGCATAACATCGTGCCCCAAATGGAGGAACACATTCTGGGCTAATCAGCCTTAAATCTATCCCGTCTGAGACTAATTCTGAACATCAGCCAGAATCTGAAAGAAAGCTTCATTTTAGGACTGTTGCCCTGCTGCAGAAGGGTTAGCGCATTTGTCAGTGTCACACCTCGTTTATATTTGATAATGACAATGGCTTTGAGCACTTGTGAGAGTGCTTCTAACTTGCCCTGTCAGGGGAGCAAATCATAAGATGCACCACAGGGATTACCCACATTATCCCTGTACCCAGTAATTGCAAACTCAGCAAAAACTCTTATTGAGAATATATAACTCAGTATTTCACTGTTAGACAACCTGAAAGAATTACAAATGACCACAAACACTCTGGAGGCATTGCTAGCATATTAGCAAACTGTTGAAAAGACTAAACTGATCTCCAAAGTGTGGGCCGGGCCCCCTGGTGGGCCATAACGGCATTACAAGTGGGCTTCAGTAATAACAGAAATTCAGTGTGAATTTCACTGAGAGTGCAACTCCCCTTGATGTCACATCAGCACAAATGATCTGTCAAAACAATATCAAATTATTAATTCAATTTTGATTAAGCTTGTGTTTAAGCTAATCCTCACACCTTCTTTTTAAAAAATTAATTAATTTTGTATTAATGCAAAAAAATAATTAATTAATTGGGCTAAGGCCCAAATTCCGAACACTTGCCCTCAAGCCTGGCCCAGGCTAGGCAAAGGAATCTGTGATAAATGTTTATTATCATTATTATTATCTATTTATTTAGTATATTTGCCTTTGGAAGACCCTACCAAGGGCAAACTGCAACTGTGAGCACTAGAGGGTAGCAGAGACTGACATTATCAAAGACACTTTCTGCTTAGTCAGCTACAGCATGACACCATGTAGTGATGCCGTGCACTGGAAGTATTTAAGAAAAAAGTCAAGGCTCACATACTTAATGATAGCCTGCAAGATTTTTAAAACAATCTAAATATAATCTGAGGTGTGAACAGACAGAGTAAAGGAAGCTGAGGATATCTGATGTTTGCAAACTACCCTGATCGACCCTGCTGATGAGGCCTCAGCCCCAACACTCACAGAGATGTCTCGGTCAATCGCATGCACATAGAGCATGTTGTTGTCCTCTTACTTAATGACCCAAATTAATGTAATCAAGCTAACTTACAACAAAGTAGAAATTTGTATTAAATGTTCTTTATACCTGGGGAAAAAAACAAAACCACTGTTTTGTTAGTCAGAGTGTCTGATGAGCTTTCGCCTACACGTGGCAGAAGACAACCCAGTCTTTGGGCAACATGAGCTGAGTTTAAAACTTCAGTCTGCACACTGAATAAAAAAATAAGACCCATGTTCTTCAAGGGTCAGGGCGGTATGGGTTTAGCCTTCAGTTTTCAAGGCCTCTGGTGCCATTTACAATCTCCCAGTCTATATCAGTTACATCGATCTGCCTCCACACAATACAGGTCAGGCCCTGTTAGGCGGGACCATTGTGAAACAAACAGCATCTCCAAGAACCTCGGGTGGTCCATGTGCGTTATTTTTGTTTTAGTAAATATATTAGATTTACTCTTTCTTTTGATTTGATTGACTAATTATTACTAGAATGAAAAATAATACCCATCCAGAGATTAAATCCTCATCTGTCATTGTTACGAACATTTGCTGGAAATCTTAATAATCTCCAATTTTCCTGGGGATTTTAAAACCAGCATTGCGAAACTCTGACACCTTACTGGGGACAGATGACAGCTTGTGCCATGACGCAGCATCTGTCCATCCACATTTTTACAGGAATCACTACTTCTCTGGGTAGCAGGATGGTGCAGTGGTTAGCACTGATGCCTCACAGCAGCAATGGGTTGCTGTAAGCCACTCAGCTCACATCTACTGGCTGGTTCGGTCCCTTCTGTGTAAAGCTTGCATGGGTTCTCTCCGGGTACTCTGGCTTTCTCCCACAGTCTAAAGACATGTATGACATAGGTTGTCTATCTTTATGCATTAGCCCTGCGATAGACTGGTGACCTCTGGCGACTTCTGGCCTCCTGTGATGCTGAACTGAATAAGCGGAAGAAAAATGAATAGATGGGGTAAGTCTTTGTTAGTTTTTCAGGATTTTTTTTGTGGAGCACTTTGTCATATTTATCTTGAAAAGAACTAGATAAATAAAAAGTAACTTTTGTAAGAACACAAAACACATGATATGCGGTTATTTATTTATTTACTTCGTTGATTGCTACATATTCATAGGTACATCCAGAAAGTGACTTGAGATGGAGTCAAAATCCAGGACTGATTTACTGTTTCAGTCTGCAACTATCATTTGCATTCTAGGTCAACACACACACACAAAAAGAGCATTAGTACACTAGACTGGACTGCTGCCTCTTTAGGGCCCGCAAAAGACTAGTGAAGCAGGTAGCTCGGCCACCTTTGTGTACACAGGAGGCTCATTCCTGCACTTCCAGCTGCTATTGTGGTTACAAGCTTACAGCGTAAAAACTTTGACTGCAACAAACTGATATTTTCTAATCTCTTCCAATTGCTGTTCCCAAACAGCAGTTACATTTGACCCTATGGGAACCTATCGTCGTTATCAAAATTAGAAACAGTCATTACTTAATAATTGGTAATGATACGATGTCAACATTTCCCTGCATATAACTGCACATTCTTTGAGGTGTATTTATATTTGCATGTTACACAAACAGCGGTCTCGTAAAAATGACAAGCCTGTGTATGCACAGTTTATCGGACCATCTTCATTAATGTGTTTTGTTTGAAAATTATATTGAAATCCTGCCCAAAAGAGCACAGCAGTTCAGTCTAACGTTTACTTGATGATTTTAATTTTATGGTCTATCTTCATGCTAAATTGTTCCACATTAAATATACTGTGGCGACTCCTTGTGAATAAGGGCATAACGATAGCTTAAAACATGTTTGTGTTTTTAATATCAAATAAATCTGTCTTTAATTTTCTTTACTGCAAAGATTTTACCTCAATAAGTTGAAAGAGATCAACTGCACACAGTCGCACACGAAGGTAGTTATAGAAAGTGTCCAGCAGGTTTCAGACTCAGACACAGCCTCCGTCTGTTACAAAGGGGACGCATCAAACCTTGCTGGACCTTTTGTACCCATATATTGTACCAATATGTCTGTAGCTGCTATCCATCCATTGCTAACTATTAGAATCAAAGCTGACATATTAAAAAAAGCATTTTTAATCAAGTAGTGAACAGCTAAAAACTCTGAGCAAACTGTCGTCTCTTGTAAAAGCCCAGTGAATTTTGTGCAGAGGTGACAGCCCTTGTACACATCTGAACTATCTGCACCAATGTTGCTTTTAAAATTCCTTTTTTAAAGTGTAAAATTATTAAATTCTGTCACCAGAGATGACGTGTGTTGCTTTGCAAACACAGCAAGTAACAAGCTCCACAGGTGGCCAACTTCAAAATGTGTCCAATGACAGCCATGTGAGCTTTTGTGATCTGACACTACTAAATCCCTTTTTATGCAGTTTAGCATTAAATTAACAACCTGTTTGCTCAGTGGTTTGTGTTTGCTGCTGAATTAAAAATGCTGTACATCAGTTGGATGCAACAATAATCCTACAGGAATCACACACATACCATAGGATGGATACCAGCGTGTGTTAGGGGTGGAAAATATCGCATACCACTCCTGCTACAAAAGACAAAACAGGAAATTTAGTCATGTGTTCTAAATCTCAGAAAGAGAAATTGGTCTCCAGGTTTAATTTCCTTGGACCTCCACCAACAAAGCAGGAAATTTCATGGTGATATTTGACTTGGATTTTATTTTAATTGGATTTTTAGTTTTAAATCTGCCATAAATTATAGTTTCATTCTTTCCCTCCTCTGAGAAAGTCATGCCCAGTGTATTTAACAGGCCTAACTGATTCACATTGCTATGGGAGGAGCATCTACCCTCTTCAGCCTGGCTTTTTATTAATTTTGAAATATAGACATTACACTGATTTCATTTGTAGTTATTTATGTCATTTTATCTACCGCAGTTTGATTTTTATGTTCATTGTTTTTATGTTTTCAAATCTATTCAGCACTGTTTAATTTTATCAAGTGTCCCCCTAACCATAGAAAGAGAGGAAAGAATCAAACACACCACAAGGAGCAAAATAGAAATTAGAAATTGAGATGAACAATCAAAGTATACTAATGGAAATGAATAAAGGGTAACTGAAATTAATTTTGCAAACTAGCTCAATAGCAAATAAAATTGAGTTTTTCCTTACAGCTATGAGCACCCCAGACACCTCCACCATTGTTTACAGCTGCAGCATAAAATTTAACATCTGTCCACCAAGCATCTGTCGCTACATAATTAGAAACCTTTCCAATGAGAGAAGTGTCAAAAGAAGCCGAGGTTATATCATTGTTAAACCATTTCATTGCCTGTAAGGCTGCACACTCTGCACTCTGGACTGCTGGACATGTTGGTTCTCCTCCCACACCCCAGGCCTCGTAGCGCAGCTCCTGCCCGTCCACCCACAGCCAGTCTCCAGCCAGGAAACGCAATCCAATCCAGAAGGGTCCTGTGGTGTTCTGCTTTTTCAGCTCTCTCTGTATCAGCAACATCTCGGTCACCGATGCCACACTGGCCAGGTCATTGTAGCGCTGTCTGCAGAACTCGAGAGCCTCGTCCCAAGTTTTTTTCTCCTTCACCACTATTGCTCTGTAGCAGAAGAAGGATCTTTCATCAGTTTCTTTTCCATCACTCAGTCCCTTGTCATCGATATAGCCATTGCTATCAGAATCACCATTGTCGGGTTGATTTTGTCCCCAAGCGACCTCCATCGGTCCACCTCCTGCCCAGGTCCAATTCTTTGTGCCTGGGATTCTTTGCAGTCCTACCCAGGCAAGTTTTTGGTTGTCTCTCATCTTCTGAAGTTTGTTCAAGTCCTTGTTATTACTGACAGGGGCCAGGCTTGTGTATCTGGTCCAGCAGTAATCCCGAGCGGCATTCCAACGCTTCTCCTCTGTTATGTAAACATACTTACTAAAAGACCCAGACAAACTCAGTAGGAGCAGGAAGCAGGTGAAGAGTCGATCCATTGTTCTCTTGGATTTAAAAAGATTTGGGAAATCTGTTCCAGAGCTGTCACCTTTTATGCTTGTCCTTAGGACATGCATTTGCATATAGGTCGGCCCTTTCATTCTCTGAACCACACAATAATCACAAACCAGGTGAGAAAACACAGCTGCTTTAACCTTCCTCTTTTTTTTAACTGCTTACAAAACTGATGCTTGCAGGGCCGGGAGCCTATCCCAGCATTAAATAAGCAAGTAAAATAGTTGATAGGGTTGTATAAAAAATATTTTAAGTATTTTAAGTAAATTCACAGAAATTATTTTTAACCACACAAATATCTCGTCACATGGGGGTCAGAAAGGGGTATTTTTGTCAGTTGGTGTTCTTAAAGGGGTCCCAGAGTTAGGAAATAATATTACTACTGCTAATAATCTTTTGAAACATACACAGACAGACATAAATCCAAAGGTTCTTGGAAAAGGATGCCCTAAACAAATTTATGAATTTGCTTAAGGCAAAGCGCAAGGGATGGGTGGCAAACAAATAAACCATATTATTCTGCAATGAGGGCAAGTGGTTTTTCATATTGCCATGGCATTTCACTGGAAACTAACTGAAGTGATCAAAAGAAATGATTTCAGGAGAAATTGAAGACATATCACTTCCCTTCAAGTTAATTTCATATACACTCAACAAAAATATAAATGCAACACCTTTGTTTCTGCTCCCATTTTCCATGAGATGGACTTAAAGATCTAAAATTCATTCCAGATACACAATATTACCATTTCTCTCAAACATTGTTCACAAATCAGCCTAAATGTGTGATTGTGAGCACTTCTGCTTTGCTAAGATAATCCATCCCACCTCACAGGTGTGCCACATCAAGATGCTGATCTGACATCATGAGTAGTGCACCGGTGTACCTTATACTGCCCACAATAAAAGGCCACCCTGGAATGTGCAGTTTTTGCTTTATTGGGGGTCTGGGGACTCAGAACCGGTCAGTATCTGGTGTGACCACCATTTGCCTCATGCAGTGCAACACATCTTCTTCGCATAGAGTTTATCAGATTGTCAATTGTGGCCTGTGG